>VYXC01004103.1:3281833-3502070 GCA_013397175.1 Platysteira castanea | reverse complement strand
TTGGGCCGGGGGGGGCCCCGCGCCGCTGAGGAGGGGTCGGGCGGGGCCGGGTGTCGGGGCGCGCTGGTGGGCGAGGGGCCGCCGTCCTCCGCGGCGTTCGCGGGCGAGGCGGGCCGCTCCTCCGCGGCAGCGCGGCGTTAGGCTCTCCTTTAATTACCGGACAGATGTCTGAGCAGCTTCGTGGTGTTCTGCTGACCGCGTGGCTATTCGAGCGCTGTCACTGCAGTGCATCATCATGATCATTATCATTGGAGTGTTTTACTCTTGATCAACTTCCCCGGGAGCCCGGGGAGGG
This sequence comes from Platysteira castanea, assembly GCA_013397175.1. Taxonomy (NCBI): domain Eukaryota; kingdom Metazoa; phylum Chordata; class Aves; order Passeriformes; genus Platysteira; species Platysteira castanea. The sequence goes on along the minus strand of VYXC01004103.1, from coordinate 3,501,775 downwards.
TTTCAGCGTGGCGCTGCCGCCGTCCCCGTTTCATGGGAGCATCCCGCCACGCTGCGCTTGTAATTTATGCTTCAGACAGAAGCAGCGTGCGTTTTCCTAGTATCAAGGTCAGTTTATCGTAACTGCTGAGGAAAATACCATATGGCTCAGGCTGACTTTTCTTTGGGAATCTAATTAAGTAGGAGCCTGTGTTGTGCTGGGATTTGTGTTATGTTTCAGGCAAGCGTAACCGAATTAGATTGCAAAATGCCTTATAGTGTGTGTGCGCGTCGCTCCTCAAGCGTGTTTGCGAGGACGTTAACTGTAACTAGCAATCTGTTCTGACAAATTACGCTTTTTGCCTTATACCTACCATTTTGCTATTTCCTGCATTTCTGAAAATGTGGGAAGCTGCCTTGCTGTGGAGCCAGGAGTTTTTTAGAATATGCACAGCAAAGATTTTAGCAATAAAGGCTTTTACTCATTCCTCTCGTAAGCCTTTTTTGGAAGGCTAGAGAGAGAGAATGGAGGGATAGTTTGGTTCTAACATTACCGGACATCTTTCTGATTTTGATGGACCTGTCATCAAACTGGACAGGATTTTATAGTTGCTTATTTATGGTGATAGCTGTTCTCTGTGAAATGCATTGAGACTACTGACTAAGTCTCTGCTGCTAAATGTCAAACAGTAGTGTTTGCCACTTAATTCTACCTTTAGAAAGTGAACAGAGCTGTGCAAAAAGCAGAAGATACTGCATCTTGTATGTAGTCCCTCAGGCTACTGCCTTACCTATCATTATTAAGGTATTGGATTTTATCAGGGTATATTTACTGATGCCTTATGCCCAAGCATCTAAAAATGTACTTGGCAGTTCTGTAGCCTTCCCGGGGAGTTTGTCAGGTAACTTAGTACAATGCAATTATAAACAGGGGAGTATCATTTTCAATACCTGTGGTACATTAATTGCTAGTAATGAGAATGCACACAAGTCAGTTCCACCCCAGTAGCCCTCACAGGGGTGAGACATACTTAGAGCACTACACCCTGTGACAGGATTTGCCTCTTGGACCTGCTGCCTATTCAAATGACACAATATTGTCCTTTCAGGCAGGGTAATGCTTTTTTTGTCTTCATCTGAACCAGTGGTGTCTGGATCTAGAAAACTAAGTTAAAACTTTCAGTTATTTTCCTGAGTTGGTTTCTTGCTTCCACGCTAACCTGATGAATACATCTGAGTGCATTACATAGAGTGTACCCAAGTGTATGAACACAGTAGGAATTCACCTTTCTTGCTTCATACTTGGCAGTAAACAGAACACTTGAAGGGCTTGTATTTAAATAAAGAAAAAAAATCCCCAAAGTATGCATGGGTGATGATGAAGAAAGGCTGTATGTACCAAGTGCACTATTGTTCATAAACAGTACATCTGTATGAAAATGCGACTCCTTTGTATTGCTGCCAACATTAACATGCCCTATTGTTATAAGACTGGAAACTGTGGTTTGGCAGTGTAAACCACCTTAACTTGCCCTTGGAAAGCTGATGACAAGTTGAAAGAAACTAGTTGAATATAATTCCATGAAACCCATAGGGACAGCTTTTCTCATTGAGAAAACCCATTGAATTGTTTGAGCGGATTAATGCTGCCTTCCTGTGGAATGCTTTATTCACCTTCCTTTTGGGTGCAGATGGGTTATTTTTTTAGAAAGATTCTTAGAGATAATAAAGGCTTCTGCCTTACCTGTGAACCACTGACAGCCAGAGAATAAACCAGCTCTAAGTTTCTTATATCAGAGGTTTATAGCAGCTTACTTTCAGAAGAAGCATTGAGGGCTTAAGGGATGAGGAATATGACTTTTTGGTGTGAAGTGAAGCACACCACACTATTCCTAAATTTACCAAAGAAACTTTACCTTTATGATATAATCAGGGAATTTTGCAGAAGGGCTGAATACAGTGTAATTTGATAAGACTTCAAGCAGTGGTCTAGTTTTGCACATCTCTTTGTGAGATTGGTCAAAGATGCCTATATCCAAAATTTTGTGAATTTACAGAAACCCGAGAGGAAAACCTCCTATACGTGTCTGATATACCAGTAATTTCTGTTGTTCATGTGGTAGACTAGTGATCACAATGTGCTTGCTATTTTTAACTTTCAGTTAAAACATGGTATTTTTTTTTAACAATCTGGTAGAAAAATGCCATGCTGTATTTTTGTAAAACTTCATTTCCAGTAAATAAGCATTATGCTTGAAAATCTGTGTCCTGAATATAAATAAAGCACACTGTAGTGGAAAGCAGTTTAATGAACCACCTTAGCAGCTTTATTGCAGATGAAGAGGGTATAAAGACTGCAGTGGCTTGACTGGTCAAAAGCTGATATCAGCATTATTGCAATAATGACAGATTTTTAGATCTTATGGATACTATTCAGGGAATAGGAGCACAATAAATTTCCAGGCCAATATGCATTAAATTTCAAGAGCACAGCAATATATAATTTTTTAAATACATTTTTAAAAATGATATAATAGGAAAATGCCTCATCTTGCAAGTTTTTACTGACCAATTAGCCCCTGAACTGAGTAACAGAAACAAAATCGAAGAACATTTTATTACCTTTGTGCTTCATTTACCTTTTGATCCATTGATGATCATAAAAGGAAAAACTAATATTGGTGTTTGGTGTCAGATTATTGAAGTTATTACTATCGACTGGTTGTTTTAAGATATAAAGCATTACCACGGGAAATGAAATACACATCCTTCAAGGCAAAGTACACCTCCAAACAAAACATGGCCTGTTGGGGTGGAGCTGACTACTGTAGAGATTAATCTTGATGAGACACTTTCAATGGTGTTGTCTCCATTGGCTCATGGTAGTCAATTAAGTAGTTTTCTTGAATTTTGCTGGTGTTGACTGGCAGGCAGGAAGGCAGCTCTAGCCTGTCCTCTTGCTGAACACACAAGCTCAAGTTCTGCTGTGGAGCACTTTCAAGAAGCTCCTTCTAGACTCTTCCTTGCAAAATGTGCTGCTTAGTGATGGAGAAGAATAAATGGGGCAGCCATAGTTTCTGGATTAAGTCTGTTTAAAGGGTGCTGAGGTAATTTGCTGTAGAAAGTGAAATGTAGTATCTTCTTGCGATAGCAATCTGAAGCGTAAAGTCTCATTCAAAGGCTTTTCAAGTTCATGGCATTCCCACTGTCTTTAATGAGTCTTGAAGCCAGGCATCAGCCTGAAATCTTTGGGGTTTTTTAATAACAAAACAATCCCTTCCCCAGCACCCTCCACCTGTCTCCATGCAGAATAATAGGTGGTTCTGCTGTTGTAAAGCAACTTTTTGCTCTTGGAAGAAGACAGTACATAATCTGTTGTTTTCTTTCTTTAAAGCAAAGAAAGCAAAATATGTTTATAACTCATGGAGTAAACTTCCTGTTCTGCTCTTGTGATGAGTTTTATCTTTTCTGAAACTAATACAAGAGCTTCTTTGCTTATTAGGCATTACTTGAGGGACAGAAGATGTTTTTAATGGGGTTTTCTTCTGCTGCTTTTGAGCTGTATGAACAGGATTTTGTGTCCCAGGGTAATCCAAAAAGAAAAGTGCTGGTTTGTGCCATTGTGATTAATTGCTACGGCGTGGGTGTGCAGTGTATGATTTAAGTGCCATTGACAGAGATGCAACTAACACTGACCTGAAATACCTCAAATTTCAGAGGTGTACCTATTTTTCTAACCACCTTGCAAGAAATTGATTCCTTTTTTCCCCCCTTATGAGAACTGATCCTTTTGCCTCTCGGAGATCATCCCCAGGAGTACTTGGTGTACCTTTCTGGAAGTTCTTTCAGTACTTGCATCTAGCTGTCATAAGTGCTTTGATATTTGTTTGACAGACCATGACTTGGATTTAAATTAAATCATGATGCATGAATTGGAGCACCATCAGGTTTCAAAAACAATTGAAAGAGCTTTGGGAAGGATTCAAAAAAGTGATGTTGTTTGTCACTATCTCAGCTTGTCTGGATCTAAAAGTCAGTGACAAAAATTGTCCATGTGTTGATGGCTGCAAGCACAAAAACCATGGGTTGAGTCCCAAATGAGAAGAAAGCAGTTCACCTCTAGATGAGGAGAAGCCTGATTATTCCATCTCCCACACTTCTTTTCTAATGTTTAATGATGAGGTTTCATATTCCTGCTCCAAGGTAGTGTCACAGGTCAAAAAGAGGTGAATCATTGGAAATACTGTGGACTTAGGTTCCACACATGATTAAGTGAGGAGCCCTAGTTAGTTCCTAAAGATGGTGGCTTGATTATGCTGTGTAAGTAGTAAGTTATGTGGGACTTTAAAAGGTGTCTGTGCTAGCTGGATGGTTCCCCAAACCTGTAAGAGGATGAAGTTCTGTAGTTTAAACTAAAGGAGCTGTGACACTGCTGCAGTTTGTATCCAAATATCAGTGAAGCAGCAGTCAAAACTTGACACTGAAGTTGGCCTTTGAACTCCAGAAACTGACTGACCATGTCTTATGCTTGAATATAAACATTCTTTATTTGTATAGACTTATGTTCCAGAAGTTCAGATTTGTGTTTATTGGTCTAGGCTCAGGTTATCTCCTGAAACTGCACTGTTGTGCGGTGTCAGTACAAAAAAAAATTAGCCAAACACTGATCCAAAGCAGAGCCTTTTCATAGCACAGTGTGGAGTAGGTCCCAGTGTCAACAAACGAATCCATTAACTCCCCCACCTGACAGATTAATCCAGCTCCTTTGGTTTTCAGAGGCTTTCTACAGCTCTGGCTCTATTTTCCTCTTGTTTTATGCCATTTGACAAATGGTTATCTAAACAAACCAAAGACGACCTGCTACTGAAACCCTTTTTTCAGAGCACAGGACATAAGTTGAGAGTCACCCAACTACAGATCATCACAAAGTCTCAGTGAAATGAGACTTGTGGCTTTATACATGTCACTTCATTGTTATATCTCTTACGAATCTTGCTTCTTCAAGGATAAATCAGGGTTAGAAGCATTTTGAAGGTGTCACAGTGAATGTGGAAGGCACAGTCTTAGGAACTTACTTTAGCTTTTTATTTTGTTCATTTACTTGCTAATCTGTAAAATTCAGTAATTTGCAGTGGGGTTTCCTGTCAGTGGTTTGAATTAACAGTGATTTACTGTATTAAATTTGTTTTCACATCTGGCAGCACCAGAGAATACTGCCTCATTGTGGCAACAGCTGTTGGAAGCATTTTCTTGCCTCTAAAAATAGAACTTTTGTCCTTCTTCTAGTCCTGCAGAAAAATTCTCTCAGTGAAAGTTTAGTTCTTGGATAAATCTTAATGATATGTTCATGGGTGGTATTTCATAAGAGGGATGAGGGATATCAACAGATGTTGTGAGAAAAAAATGAATTTTACGGTATAGGATATTTTAAGTATGCCTGTGGTATGTTTGCATATTGGTTGGATTTTATATTATGGATGTTTTGGTAGCAGTCAAGCAATCCCCACTTAATTGTTTACTTTTGTAGTTTGCATGGATTAATCACAATATGGCTTTCAAATTGTGATAAGTTTCTTAATTTACCATAACTCTTTGGCATGTATTATTGAAATGCAGAATTAAATGCAGATGCAAAATGTGTAGTGCTTCCAGAGCTGTTTGAGTTTTTACAAAAGCTTTACCTTTTCTCTCAGTGTTTTTTCCCCACACTGAAGATGTTAATAACTCAGATGAGAAGCCTTACCGTCATTTAACTCAATAGTGATGCTTTGGCATCTTGAAGTTGTAGAAGTTATCTTAGTGGACCTATTTTCTTGGTTAGTTTGTTGAATGTTATCTGTAGGAAGCTCTTCTCTAGCTGTTCTAACAAATGGTGGCTGCTGTGGTACTGGGGAAGGCATTTAGCTTTGAAACACATATTTGTCACATGCTCCACAGCTTGTATGGTGGTGCACCTGCTGTATCATTTGGATGCTTTAGGTCATACAGAGACCAGGATGTTGGCATCTGAAGTAGAGATCTGCACCGTTGTATCACAGAATGGGTCAAGTTGGAAGGGACCATCTGGTCATCTGGTCCAGCCTCCATGCTCAAGCTGAGCCATCCTAGAGCTCATGGCACAGGATTGCATCCAGGTTGCTCTTGAGTATTCCTGGTGAGGGAGACACCACAACCTCTCTGGGCAAGCTGTTCTAGTGTGTGGTCACCTGCTTGAAGAAGTTCTTCCTCACGTTCAGGTAGAACTTCCTGTGCATCAGTTTCTGCCCATTGCCTCTTGTCCTATTGCTCGGCACCACCAAGAAGAACCTGGAAACGTCCTCTTGGCACACTCTCTTCAGATACTTAGAGGCACTGATGAGGGCTCCTCTCACTCATCTCTTCTTGAGTCTGAACAGGCCCAGCTCCCTCAGCCTTTCCTCATAGGGAGAGATGCTTCAGTTCCTTAATCATCTTTGTAACCCTGCACTGGACCCACTTCATGAGCTCCATGTCTCTCTTGTACCCAGGAGCCCAGAACTAGGTACAGCTCTCCAGATGTCGCCCCACCAGGCCCGAGTAGAGGGGCAGGATCACCTCCTTTGGCCTACTGGCTGCACTCTTCCTGATGCACCCCAGGACACTATTGGCCTTCTTGGCCACAAGGGCACTCTTCTGGCTCATGGGCAGCTTGTTGTCCACCAGGACCCCCAGGTCCTCCACAGAGCTGCTTTCTGGCAGTTTGGCCCCCAGCCTGTGCTGGTGCATGGGGTTATTCCTCCCCAGGTGCAGAACCCTGCATTTGCCTTTGTTGAATTTTGGACAGTTCCACTCTGCCCATCTCTCCAACCTGTCGAGGTCCTTCTCAAGGGCTGCACAGTTGGGGTACTGGTCACTTCTCCCAGGTTTGTGTTATCAGTGAACTTGCTGAGGAGACATCTGCCCCATCATCCAAGTCACTGATGGATAAGTTAAATAATATCCTCAGTTATATTCTCTTATATATTCCTCCACAAGGAGGGAGATAAATAATTGAGCCTTTCTAGATGGTAATATGGCACTGAACCTTCAGTTTTAATGGGTGCAAGTACCAGACTGGTATTTCATGTATTTACACTGGTAAAGTGAGTGCTCAGTTCTCTGCCTGCCTCCTAAAATGAGATAGAAACCCTGCAATTTTTTGAAGGAACCAAGAAGTCTTCACCATTTCTTTCATCTCCCTTCAATCTGTGTGGCTCATTTGAGGGCCATTGATTGTGAAATGCTGGGACTACAGGTGTCTCAGGAGAAGGTTGTGGCATGTGTAATGTATTTTTGCAGTCCTCACTCTTGAGCTAATGCTGAGGGGTGAGGTAGGAGTAAAAATGTGCTTTTTGTTTAGTATTCTCTTCATACAGGCTCAAGCTTAGAAAGTACTGTGTGAAGCCTGATTTTCCAGGTGTGCTGGTTTGTGTTTTGATGCAACGGTGGAAGGAGGGGCATAACTCAGTTCAGTGGCTGCTGCTCTCTCTATGCAGGGAGTTTGGGGATGTAGCGTTAAGGTCTGAGCCCTACTTTTCAGGTTAGGCATTCAAAGGGAAGCCCTTGCAGTCTTGTGCTTACAGATGTCCAAATTTCTGATTGTGTTGGTCTCTTTGGGATCAGTTGCATTCCCTAAGTGCACACACTGGCTTTCTTGCTGGCCTGCAATGATTCACTTTGGGGTTGGTTGACAGTACGTTACAGTAATGAGCTGAATTTCATGCTTTAGATTGAAGGCACATGGAGGAGAGGCAAATCATCCAAGATAGAATTGCGTGTCAGCACATTACTGCTCCAATTTTGTCTTTTTCTCCAAGCTGTCGTCTTCATTTCTGGAAGAGTGATAGTCAGTCTCGCACAGTCAGATTGCTGTCAGACCCATCATCTTGACTACGCATTCTTCCATAAGACAGTTGCTACTAAATAGAGAAAATAGAACTGAACATGATTTGCCTAAATTCAGCATAAACAATGGAAGAAGAGACTGAAGTAAAATGAGAATATACACTAACTAGTAATCCAATTGGTGTGAACTATGTGCTATCAGTATATGCCAGATAACCTATGATCTTTAGCAGCTGTGGGGACAAATTTTGGATAAAACTTTCCTCTAGTTCCGTTTTACCAGAGAAGATTATTCTGGTCAATCAGTTTAGCTTTTGTATTATATTTTGAATTCCCAATGGAATTTATACTTGTGTATCAATTGTAGGCTTGATACATAAGTATGAAATGGTCGTCTGTTGTTTTTCAGATTCCCTTTTTAATATGACTTGTTTTTGAACCATCAGAGGTAGATGACAGAAATTAAGTCCTATGTTGTAATCTTTAGTCTTTTCTAAATTTTTTTTTCTATTTAAGTAAAATGGCTTCTGTTTTTTCAGAAACAGTTTTATATGCTGTGTTCTGCCTTTGGGAGAGTGCTATCCTTAGATGAGAGATCCCATTCTTTCTTGAATGGAATGTGACTTCAGTAAAATTTAATTCTGTGTCGTGGTTTGACCCCACAGCACTGTACTGGCTACTAAGAAGAAAATGAACTCTATCCCAGCTGTCACCAGGACATTCTGCTATTTTATATTCAGTACTTAAAATAACATAAAATATAGAAGCAAGAAGAGCGTGAAACTCATGTTTATTTCCTAAATAGATTAAAATTTAAAACCATGCAGTACTAACCTTTGACCTGTAAGGTTTACAATTTCACCCATTATAGTATGTTCCAGCACTCTTTTGACAAAAGTACATATAATTATAACTTGCATTAATAAGGAACATTTCTCCCAGAAGGAGCTGAATTATCTTCATGTTTTCTTTTAAAACCTGCTGCTTTACACCTTACCTTCCTCGGTGAAACAAATGTAACTTTGCCCAGGATCTTGCCAGCTGTTTGCTTTGCTGCTTGCAAGTCTGACATAAAATTAGTCCAAGGCTGAAAGGAAGACAGATTTTTTTTTTTGCTTTGGTTATAGTAGATTCCTGAGATGGCCACCTAAAAAACCAGAGACTAGGCAGGAATAAGGGAATAAATGTAGGTATTTATTTGAACAGCCATCAGAGGTACACCCTGGGCAGGCCAAAGGCTATACCCAAGATGGACCCTGAGTGAGTCACGAGTTCTTCACACTTTTATAAGTTTGGTTGATTTGCATATCAGGGTTAATTGTCCAGTTGTAACCTCAGTTAATGATGTAACCACCCCAAGTTTGCCCTCCTCTTCAGAGGCCTTAGTTTACACATTTTGGGGCCTGGTGTCCTTGAGGTGCAAACCTAGAGAGGTTTGTTATGTCTAACCAGCATGAGAGAACAGCAGCTAACAGGCCACAAGAAACTTCAGAGTTACACATTAGGCAGTAAAGGATTTGAAAAAATACAGAAGTTAAAACTTAAGGCATCAATAGACTAGGAAATATGTGCAGTAAAACACAGTTAAAATCAGTGTGGGTTCAAAGAATAACATCGTCGTTCAGATCTTTGTCTTAGATCTCATTTAAAATGTGTTACACCAGATACAAGTCCCATGCTGAAGTCAGGTGAGCTATATTTAATTTTTCAGTCAAAGAGGTGGCTTTTTATTTCTGATGAGTATATTTTCCCTCTTCTTACTTTGAGACATTCGTTCATTTCCAGTGTAAAGAGAAGAATACCCAGTGTGTTTTCTGCAGCTTCTAGACATTCTTGAAGTTTAAAAAAGATTAAGAAATTTGTGGCCAATATTAATTATGCCTCATTTTAGACTTAATGGTGTGCTAGCTGTAGTAGAAATTACTTTGGATAGTGATGTTTTTTAAATGTTGGGTTTTGGCTAAAGTCTGTTTTGTTCGAGTGGGTTGACATAACTCAAAACACTATTCGGACCTCATTTTTGTCACCTTATATTTGTCAAATAAAGTGTGCAACATAATGTAATTTATATGCTAAAGGTTGTGGTATTTGCATTAAAAAATCAGCATAATGACCTCATGTGGGCAATGTGGCAACTTCTTTTGAACAATTCAGTAAACAAAACTTTTTAAAATATGAAGGGTGGTGAAGGATCTGTGTTGAGGACCAGGTGCTTGTCTTTCTCTTTGGCTTAGAGAGGTGACTATCTTGTTGTATGATTTAAAAGGGAAAAATGTACACGAGTAAGATTATACTGGTTAAATTATAGTTATTATATTAGGAATTCCTTATGGTACTAAAAGAATTCTGGAAAGAATGGCAAAAAAGACGAGCAGTATTATTTGGGTCCTGAAAGACTGCTGAAGGAAGGAAAGATGAGCTTGTTGGTGACAGACTCAAAGATCTAATTACTTGTAGGTTTCTTCTTCTTGATTTTTCTACCTGAAAAATGTAGAAGTGGTAGAGTAGCAGAACAGAATAGAAAAACTCTGGTGAAAAGTTTGGTGACTGTTAAGCTGAGACTATGTGAGGGAAAGGTATTCTATATGAAATATTTCATCTGCAAATAGCTGGGTTGAAGGAGCTTGTGGTCTTGGTTCCTCAGGTATCACATTCCATCAATGCACGTAAGCAGCATTTTAAAGCAAGACTTATACTGTGTTGTGGAAACCAGTGAAATCTTGATGAAAAATGTGCTCAGAAATGGAAAAAATTGTAGGATATTCTTGTTTGGAGAGCTCTCTTCCAGCTACACCCTGTATATACCCCTGAAGCCTTCTCTTCTCCAGACTAAGCAGTTCTAGTACTCCCAGCATCACTGCCTGTGAAAGATGCTCCAGTCCCGTAGCTGTCACTGTGGCCTTTAGTATCTTTCTTGTTCTGGGGAAACCCAAACTGGACACAGAACTCCAGATGCAGCCTCACAAGTGCTGATTGCTTTGCTATGGCATAAAACTAAGAGGTCTGTGTTGTACAATATTCAGTGTGACCACTTGCATAATTAGCTTTATAATGTGGCTCTTTGTCAAGCAGAGAATCTGTCTTAAATTTTAGCTGGCACTTAGCCCACAGAACTTGTTTGTTTCTCCCCATCCTCCCAGTAATGCTAATCATCTGCTGAGACTCCAAGTCTAAACAGCTTAGCTGTCATATGGGTGACTAGGAAATGCACTGCTAGCCCTTGTTTCTTGTGTTGATGTCCTTGTCCATGTTAAAATTCAGAAGCATTGCATGCAGTTCTTGAAGAACATTTTATTTGCTTCTTCTTTTCTGCTGGGGTTTGGTTTTGTTTTTAAGGTTAAATTCAAGAAAGGTTTTCAATGTGGAAGTTTTATTAGATTTTAAAATAGACTGTAAGAAGTGTTAAGATTAGAGTATTACTCAAACAATACCCAATCGTGTCTTGTAAGCCTAGGCTTTCCTGTTACAGTGTTTTAATTTGTTGAGCAAAAGTTTTCTAGGGAATGATACTATTCCTTGTAAAGTCTGTGAGATCTTAGATTTTTGTTTTCAGTCTGAGATTTACCAAAGAATTACTCCTGAAGGCAATCATTTGAACAGCCTCATATAAGTTATTTTAATTGAAGCCAGAAGTTATTTTAGGCTGAGAAGCTATTTTGTTGTCTAGCTGGGGTTTTTTTAAGTGTAACTTGTTACATTTCCTCTAGAGGATTTACCATTGTGTATTTCCAAAATGCGTAATCCGGATCTACCACAAAAAGGACATTTGAGAATTGTTTATAAATATTTATAACTGCTGTGATACTCCCAGATCAGAGATGATTTAGTAATGTGATGAAAAATTACTCCCTGGGAAAAAACACAGGAGCTCCTTAGAGGTTAATGTAATATTGGAATGCAGACTGAGAATACTATAGAGAAATAAACCACATGAAAGTCAAAAGTTAAAGGTAGTTGTGATTTTAAAGCATATATGCTTGAAATGAAGTCTTTGCCAACCTCAGAAAATCAGAGGTGCTGGGGCTGCCCACTTATTCCCAAATTTAGGGGTAAATTTCCCCCTTCTAATACATGCTCACAATCAGCAGTGGCAGCTGAATCAGAGGGATAATTTTCTTTACTGATGGACCAGTGTGCATGTGTGAAAAAAGATTATTTAGTTTTACACCATTTCCAAAAGGATTTTGGTGAAGACCTAAAGGGAGAACTTATTATGAAAATGTTAATTACAGTTGTTAACTTGATGCTCAAGATACTAGGAGATCAAAGATGAAATTCCAGTTCCCTTCATCATCTTGTGTCTCAAAAGACCATAGCCTTAGCATGAAGGTGTCTCTCCTGGCTCCAGGAGTTGCTTTAAAAAGTTTTATTTCCTTTTACATTGTATCCTGTATTTTCCCCTTCAGTGCATGTGTGTGAAAAAAATTACTTGGAAAAGTCCTGCTTGCTTCCGCATGGATGTGGCTTTCCTGTAGTGAAGCCCTTCCATGCTTTTAGAAAGCCAGAGGTGCCTTTGCACTCAAGTGCTTTGTGGGGGCAGAGCTGAGCAGATATCCCGAAGCCTGAAGGGAAGGATGTGTCCCACGGCACTTCATGCTCTGTCTTTGAGCTGCAACATAAGTGCAACCCCAGCAAGCCCTTCTTCACCTTTTCTTTTGCTTGCCAGTGCTCAGTGAGGTTTTGGTACAAGGACTGTAGGTGAAAGGACAGAGAAAAATCTTAATATTCTGGTGAAAATTTTGAGAAGATTTATGAACCTGTGTGGCATTGAAAAAAGATCTTGACAGTTGTTCCTCACCATGTTCCAGCTAATCTTTAACATATATTCTTGGTCTTGCAAATGAGATTAATGAAGGCGACATACAGTCCTTTGTTTCTTTGGCGCTTTTCTTCCACACAAATCAGAGTAATTTTTTGAAGAAGTACATTTTTATAGCCTTTATTAAATACTCATTGTTATCTTCCTTAGTAGATTCAGAGTCAAGCCAGAAAACTGTGACTTTTTTATTTTTTGCTGTATGGTGAGCATGTGTCTTGTTGGAGGGATCTTGTCATCTTGATTTCACCTAAGCTGATATTACCATCTGCTTGGTTTTGGTGAAGTGTGATTTCTTGAACAAAGAGTTTTCTAAACTTCATGGATAGCCTAACCAAAACAGAAAAATTAAGCAGTGCCCTCCTTCCGTGTGGGTGTGTTCTTCTTGTTTGAAAATGGTAATCAGATGATTGTAAGAAGGTAAATATTGTTTTTAAAAACCCCCACCAAGCTAAAAAAAAACCTAAACAAAACCCAACTAACCACATCCCACATCATTATCTGAGTAGCAAATGAATTGTTATGTTTTGAAAATAAAGCTAATTTTTTTCTCCATGCTTCTACTTGCCATAGTACTTGGTGCACTTAATTGTATGCTGTAACATTTTTCCTTAGAGGCTGGGTTTTTTTGGGGCCAGAACCAGCTTAGATGCTTTTATACAGCCTCATTCACTCTCCACTCACCATGGATGAAGAGGCAGTAACAGTTGCCTCTTCTATATAGTGTAGAAACTATATCGTGTTTGTGGTTATTATATGCATTGCTGGGAGCTCCTAACAGAGATGCAAAAATTGTCTCATGCTTCTGAAATCATAACACAACGTGGAGATGGACACCTCTATGATTGCCCAAATAATTGCATAAATCAAATGACAAAAGTTAATACTGAGAGCTGAATTTACTAGAATTCAATTAAATGAGTAAAAGCCATGAGAAAATAAATTAGAACAAATTTTATTAGTGAAACTTAATGGACCAAGCTCTAGTTCAAACTTTATAGTACCTTCAATTCACACATAATATTAACTACTACTTTTTCTCTTCCAAATATGGGAAATAATGATTGAGTGATGATAGTGACGTCTAAATCTTTCCAGTCACTCTGGGAAATGCATTTGAAATTTATATGCTTACTTTTTAAAATGGTGCTTTAAAATAATTCCTGTTTTCTTGGTTGGCAATATAAAATATTTTTGAGTGTTACAGCAGAGTATGTTCTCTGTTCATACATAGTCACAGGGATTGTACTGCGAACAGTTTTATAAAATCGTGGCATAAAATCTTAGGAAATATCTAAACCTGATTTTACCCGACTTAGTTAAACATGTTCCTTTTTGAGAGCAACACTGAGGTCTGTCCTCAATATCTCTTAATATCCCAAAAAAATGTATCTTTTCTATTTATATTTAAGTGGGAGGTGATTGCTTTCAGTGCATGGAACCTGAAAAATAATTCTGAAATGAACCCTTCAAGTTGCACCAGGGAAGTTTAAACTGGATTTTATGAGCAATGTTTTATGAGCAATTTTTCCTTCACTGAAAGGGTTGTCAAGCATTGGAATAGGCTGTCTAAGGAATTGGTTGAGTTGCCATTCCTGGAGGTACTTAAAAGATGTACAGGTATGGCACTTAGGGACATGGTTTAATGGTGGACTTGGCAGTGCTGGGTAATGGTTGGACTCAGTGTAAAAGGTCTTTTCCAGCCCAAAGGAGTCAAGTATTTTCTGTTCTGATGTTTACACCATCAACTTTCTTTTGGTTGGGCAGATGTGCTTGTGATCTCAACGCGCAAGTGAAAAATATGAGTGCTTTCAATTTATTTTTCTATTTTATTTTCTGTTTCTGATTTCAGATATTCCGTATAGTTGTTCATATCCAGGACCCAGTGTATAATGGGGAGAAAACTGGACCTTTCTGGCTTGACTGATGAAGAAGCAGAGCATGTGCTCCAGGTGGTTCAGCGAGATTTCAGCCTTCGTAAGAAAGAAGAAGAAAGGTTGAGGTAAGGATAAAAACAGGATTAAAAATATTGGTCTATTTTAATTATTACAAACTGGCTTTGGAGGAAACCAGAGAACACAGCTTTTTTGTGGTGTTCTGTGCATTAATAATCATTCCTGTCACAGAGGCAAGAAATATTCTAACTCCTCCACATGAATTCAGTTATTGAGTAGTAATTAATTTTTGTATTTAGTCTATCCTAGGTTAAACCACAGCAGTCGACTCTAAATCACCTGTGTATATCTCCTGGATAGAGGCTAAGTAGTGTTTGACGTAGCAAAATCAGAAGTTTGTTACGAGAATTTTTTGCCTGCTGTAGTCAGTTCCTTTTTTTATTCAGAAGCTTTGTCTACATGCAGACATCTGAAAGTGAAGAAGCGCAATCCATCTCTTTCCCCCGAAACAGTCAATGGGATATGTTATCCATTGTATTGAGTTAACTTAACTTTGCTTTCGGTAGCCTGCGTACAAAATGATCGCAAGCAGAAATAATCCAGAAGAAAACAGATGGAACTTGTTGGCAAGGTAGCTGAGGAAATTTGGTGAGAAGGGAACTATGGATAGAGACCTGAATTGGTAGATGCAATATTTTTATTTCTAGTTTCAAGAATATTTGCTTGAATTATTATGCCTGATTTTTTTTTATTACCTTCTTTGAACATGTCAGTATTTATTATCTAGAATGCTCTGAAGTCTCTATGGTTGTCCAATGCACATTGTTACTGTGCTAGTAGTATCTCAGGCATCATCTTTCTTTTTCATTTAGTATCAAACTGAAGTCAACGGAGCAGGAAGATGACTGAAATCAACAAGAAAACTAGGCACATATACTATGTGCAATTGAAACTGAGAAGAATCCTGTCTCACCTGGAACATCAGGAGCATGAAATGTATCTTGCAGCATAGACCTAATTCAGTTTTGACATGCTGTGCAAGTTCTTGCTTGGGTTGGTAGTGAAAGCTTGCTGCAGGGACAAAAAAATGGATGAGGATGGCACAGAGAGGTTTGGGGGTTTTTTTGACTGTGGTACCATGGGTTGTTCTGATTACTTTGGTAATTTTTCACAACACAGCCAAGAGAGTCTAGAAACTTTAAGGAGGGGTAGTGTGTGAGCTTTCTCTGTCTTTTTATCCTGTGACTGGTTGTATCTTACTGGAGCAAGCACACCCCAGTTAGGAAGTGCTGGGGCGTCTTGCCTGTTGTGTGCAATAGATCCATAGCAGGAGGAGGGGGAAGGATGAATGGCGTGCACACAGAAAACTGACCAGAAAGCCTGGACAGATAAAATTTTTGCTGGTGTTTGTGGTTTGCCATTTTGCTTCTGAAAGTTTTCATGAGACTTAATTGAATGATCACAAGTAGAAAACTGGCGTGAGAAGACAGCTAAAACCCTTGAAAGGTAGAAGAAACACATGGATGCAACTCAGCTTATATATGATATGTATATATGTATATTTCAAGTATATACAACTTTTTTCTTCTTTCAGTTATGCCTTTTGCAAGTATTAAAGTCTGTTAAAGTGCTGCAAATAATGAGCTGTACTGACAAAGTGAAAGTTTTGAAATTCAGCTGGTATTTAAGATATGAATTTAAGTAGTTTTAATGACACTAAAAATTGCCAGTGAAGTTCAAAGCTTACTTCTGATTTAAAAGCTATGACTTTTTTTTTTTTTGTTGGCCTTTTTAGAATCAGGCTACTCTGGTTGGTTTTGGTTGCTAGATATCCAACACACTTTTTTGTCTTACGATGTGATTGAAAATGTTTAAGAAATTTATATGGTCTTGCTATAGATCAGATTTTTTCACCTGTAAGAAAAGAGACTAGATCTGCTTTGATCTTCTTTGCTCCATTGTGTTTGTATTTAGAACGTTATCAACTGGCAAAGTTTATAGTTTCACTTTAGAAGTGAAACTCCATAAGGCTTTTTAATCTTTTCTAAGATAAAAAAGCTGGCATATATATATTTTATATGTTAGACTTTTAGACTTCTTTAAACAAATTTAAAACCAAGCTGTATCTGAAGGTATGGTTTTGCATTTCTTCTTTTTCTTCCTGTAATTAATTTGATTTAGCAGCATTACACTTTAAATGGAACTGTTGAAGCTTTTGCATGTGATACTTTCTTAAAATAAGGTTTCTGTATAATTCTTCATATCATAGATAGTTTTATTTTTGGGTGCTTTTCCCCACCAAGATTTAAGTAGCTCTTTCCTATATCTCTCTTATTCCCATTGGTAACAATTTTTTCTAAAGATCAAGAAATACTTAAGGGAATATATGATAGGTTTCCCCTGTATCAGGAAAGTAATGAAAGCTAAAAAAACTGTGAATGGTTGATAACTTCAATTTTGCTTTGCTAGTGGCAGCTGAACAGTTAACTAGCATACTACAAGAAGTGAAGCTTATCTTTACTTCTAATAAATGTTTTTAAGGTGGTAACGTAAAATGACAACCATTTTAGAGCTAACATTACAATTTTTTAAATAATATTGCTGTTTTAACATGTTAATTTATTTTTCCATATGCTGTAAACAAAATGACATAATGTATGGAGAAAAGCCATACTGATGATCTGCATTTTCTGCTGCAAAGCTGTTTTGAATTTCTCTGCAGTGAGGATTTTTTGCAGTGGTTCTCTAATTTACGTCTTTCTCAGAACTTTATCTCCTACTGTTACCAGACAGGTTGCTCTTGTAGATTTTGTGAAAAAAAATTAGTTGGCTAAACCCAGTAAGATAACAATAAGATAAAAATGTGTACATGTTTAGTGAGCAGAGTGGTTGGTTTATTATGCCTTACTGCTTCATATTGGTTTGAATTCTTTTTTTGCTATGGCTTTCAGCCTGATACGAGATTAATATTTACTGTTCTTTGTCACTTGTTCACCCATTATCTTTCTATTTTGATTATGTGTTTGTGTTGTTTTTTGGCAGTAGTGTTATGTTTTTATTTACTTCCACGTTAGTGTAGTCACCCAGAGCCATTGTGGCTAAAATTATAACATAGACTTGTAAATAGACGGGCTGCGTTTACTGTGAATCAGTTGAAGCAGACAAACCAGGCAGATCTGGCCTAACTAGGAAGGTGATTGGTGTGAGTTTCTTGGTGTGTATGCTCAGGACAACCTTGTGTACATCCCTTCTGCCACTGAAGCACTGCAGGCTGTCTCTGGGCTCCTGGGACACTAAGAATCATAGGTGGCTTTTTAAGGAAGTTGACTGGACATGCTAATGCTTTGTTTCCTCATGTACAGATTTATTAATCTTGAAGTTCAGACTGCATGCAGCTGCAGAACGTCAGCAGTGGAGAAGATTGGGCTGTGTTGAGGGTTAACCATCCAATACTTTGCTGTGTATAACATCTTTGTCATATCTGCAGTTTGGAAGAGATCGTGTACTTTTATTTTTTTTTAAAGAAATGACAGAGGAGAGCTAATAAGAGCTTCCAAAGCCAAGTGTGTGTTTGTGAGGTAGGCTTTTATGCATAAACAGATGTGTAAAAGTGTTTGCTGTCTTTTAATTGTTGCCTGCTTATTTAGTTCTCAAGACTGTCTAAAGGTACCACTGTTTATTCTCCTCCACTCTGGGCAAAATCAAGTTCCTCCTTGGTTTTGTTTTTACGGTTACTACTGTATTTATAAACACGTGTACCCATTTGTTTTAGGTCAGGAATGCTGAGAAATCAAGGTGTTTTAAATAAGTGAAATTATAATGTCACAGCAAATAACTGATGGATTGTCTTCTGGGGTACATGTTTCTGATCTGTTATGTTTCAGCCATGTGGACAGGCTAAAAAATGGCTGTTTCGATTCTGAATGTAACATTCACAGTGACTGCAAAGGGAGGAAAGTTTGAAGGGCAGAAGGGCTCAGGCAGTGAAAGGGCTGAGTGCTTATCAGCTGCAAGCAGAGCAGATGCTTTACCTGTCAACAGCTACTTTACTTTGGAGGCCATGGTTGGAGTGACTTAGGCTGTCCTTCTATAATCATTGGCTAAGACAAGTTTCCTTCGCCATAGTGAGTGCTGGATCAGCCATTTGCATGGTGGTATTCTAGTGGTAAACCTTAAAAACTTGCATTGGGCGGGGATGAAAAATGCTTCTTTGCAGGCAATGCAGTTCTCTTTCGTTTAAACCACTGCTGTTAATCACCACTGCTGAGAAAACGTATTTACAAAGAAAAACTACTGACCTTCTGGTGCCCCATGGATATGTGATCATAGCACATTAACAACGTAATATACTTATGTGGGGTTTGCTGGAATAGCACAAGGAAAGTGTTGAGAATGACTGTTGCCCACAGGCAGAAACATCACCACGTCTTGCTTGGTGTTGTGTCTTTCCTAGCTGGGTTGCTGAATATCAGCTTTGCTACCTTTATGCATACAGTCACATTTTCAGTTGTAGTAAAGACAAATGCAATGATTCGTGATCAATTTTCCAGAAGTGTTTTATTTGCAGAAAAAAAATGAGATGCCTGTGCTCACTGGAGGGCCCTCTCTACTCTGGTTGTTCTAATTACCTTTTTAGCCAAAAAATGGGCAAAGGATTAGAACACAGCCTTGAGTAGAAGATTATGAAAGGGTTTAAATTGCTTTTGCCTACTTTCTTCTTTTTGCTCCTTTTGCAGCATATCCCACTGTAGAATGAGTAGGCCTGGGAAGAGGCTTCTGAAGAAATAAATGCTCATACCTGACAAAACCAGAAACCAGTTTGACACTTTCTTGTCAAACTACAGTAGACTTAAGTGTTTTTACCGGATGTGTCATGGGTCTTGTAGTGGATAAAATATTGAACTCCTTCCAAAGCTTGCTAATCAAAATATTGTCAGTGTGAGTCATATCAAACTGGCAAAATGCCAGGACAGACATTTGGGTTGATATCTGTTGATTCTATGTATCAGTTCTTTTTTGTCCTTCCTGTGGCTGGCTTGTATGGTAAACCAAACAAAAACCAAGCAAGAAAACCCCCTGCCTGTCCTCGCCTCCCCGCAAAGCCATTTTATAGCTGTTTGCCTAGTGAGGAAGGAACAGGAGATTGGTCTCATTGTGTCAAGCTTCAGAGTTCCAGCAGATGAACTTGTGATCAATACCTTATTGCTTGAAGTGATTTCATAAGGTCAGCCTTCCTGCCCTTCACTCTGATGAACCGAGTGGGAGAAGCCCATTACTCTGACTTTTCTTTTTTTTTTTTGAGCAGCTAGTCACTGTTCTGCTTCCTGTGCCTGCTCATTAACTCCCCAAGGGATCAAGAGGAGGAGGCTGTAAAATACCACTTCATATCCCTGCTTCTGCCCATGAGGCTTGAAAGGAAGGCCACTCTGTGCTGAGGAGAGTGGTTAGCACATCTTTGTGGGTTGTCCTGACAGGCACGTTCTCTCCCTGTGATAAAAGGTCTTAGAGCAGTTTACTCCTCTGAGGAAGTTGCTCTTTGTGTTAAAACATGTTAAAACAGCTGCACACTTCTCCCATGCAAGGTTCTGCTGAGCTGTCATGAGTTTAGCACTCATATGTCTCAGATTATTTTTGGGTGCAAGGAATGATTCATCAGAATCATAGCTGCATCTAAATACATTATTTTGCTAGTGCTTTGACTTCTAAAACAAGATTAAAACATATGTAGGGCACTACAGCTGTTTCCTGGAAGTAAGGGTTTATTAACAAGATTAAGAGCAAGACTTTTTTTTTTTATAGCTTATCACCAATTTTGTTACATAATGTTTCAAGACGCAAACCTGTTTTCTAGCTCACACAGACTGTCTGGATTAAGAGTTGTCAGTAACTGCATCTGTGTACTAGATGCTTTACACTGTTACTGTGTAGCCCTCTCTCAGCAGCTGTGTTTAATATTTTAAGAGATATCCTTTAGCCATGTTCTCAGGTCAGGATAATCAAAAAATGCTTATCAAAAAATGGCTACTTGAATGAATTCTGCATGGAAGTCAGATAGCTAATGGTTGTTTTTGCTGCAGTCAGTAAGGATGCACTTTAAAATGCACTTAGAAACTGTTACTTGCTTCTAATTTCAGGAAATACTGATCTAAGTGTGCTGCTTGCTATGGAATAATGCTGTGTTTGGGGTCAGACCAGGAAAGAGGTGTCGCAGCAACGATGCAAGGTCTTAACCTCATGTACAATACAGCAACATTTTGAGTC
This sequence comes from Platysteira castanea, assembly GCA_013397175.1. Taxonomy (NCBI): domain Eukaryota; kingdom Metazoa; phylum Chordata; class Aves; order Passeriformes; genus Platysteira; species Platysteira castanea. Next base: position 3,480,983 of record VYXC01004103.1, on the reverse strand, counting down.
CTTGCTGTGGTTTGCCCAAAACTCCCTGCTCTGACCCCACAGGGTCCTGGTGCAGAGATGGTGAGTGTGTAGGTTCTGCTGACTCTGACGTTGATCCCTGCCTCACCTGTAAGTGGAGAAAGTTCTTGCAGCTGACAAGACAGTAGGATCTAGTTCATGCCTTACAAGAGAGAAATCAGGGCACTGGAAAGAATCTGGCCTTTGAAGCAGAGAACTTTCATCTGTTTTAAGATGTAGATTTGGGCCCAATTTTTTTTTCTGGCTAATGGAGGAAAAAATGCCAGGGTATTTCCTAAGAGCAACTCATGCTTAGTTGCCTCTAAAACAAGCTCTGTGCATCTTGCTTCTGCATGCTTGTGACTATCATGGGAACCCACTATGACTGTTCTTGCTATCCGGATGGCATGTAGATGCTGTAGGAGAAGCACAGATGGAACTTCTCAACAAGTTCTTTCTCCCAAGCATTTGAATATAGGCAATTCCAGATGTGAGTTTTGGCTTTTTCAAGATGTATTTACAAATGCAGTTTCAACTGACAGGAAATGCTGGTGAACCAAGCATCATGTCTCATGTTTCTTCATACTTATGTAAAGGTGCAAAAGAAAAAGCCTAATTTTAGGGAATATTAGAGAAACTTTTATTGAAAGAAATGTCTGCAGCTCACATTTGTAATACTGGACAGGCCAGGGGAGATGTAGCTGGAGTGCATCCCACATTCAATGTGCCAAGCTTGCATAAACTGTGGGTAAGTATTTAAAGGAAGCAGCATGATGTTGCAGAGATTATATAAAACTTATTGCAGGCTTTTTTTTGTGTAATTTGGTCTTCATTGTGGGTTATGACTAATCAAGTTATTGGCTACAATTTAGCTAAAAGGAGTGAGTGTTCCTAGCGATAATGAATAGCTATAATGTAAAATCAATATTTAATCTCCGATGTCTCGTGTATGAAGAGTCTGAGCTGTTAAACATGACTTGTAGCAGTAATCTTCTCTCATTTAACTGGCCCTGCAGTGCGGGAAGGGGATGTTCTCTTACATATGAACTCCTGTCCTTACAGTGTAGTCTGCCTTTAGTGTTGGTTTCTCTGTTTGCTGTTACTATAGCAGTGCAGTTGGTACTTTCAAGTTATGGCAGAACATATAAATAAATGTGAGAAGAATGGCTGCATAATGTATTTTATTTAGGATTTATTTTTCATATTAGAGTTTAGAGAACATGAATACTCTGAGTGCATCTCCATATAATGTTCACTAACTTGTCAGTAGTGTCAACTGTTTTGGAAGAGGTGTTGCATTTAAAATGTGGGTTGATTTTTGGTTTGGAGTTCTTTTATGACAGAAGGGAATGGTTTTGCTGTAAGTTACTATAGCAACATGCCATAGGCCTGCCCTTGTCTGCACCCATCTGGAGGGATCTGACTGAAGTTGCAGGGCTTCCTGTCTTCACTATCCTCGCCTTTGGTTCTCAAGAAAATAAGAAATACTGCTTATTCTTATGAAGTTACCTCATTATCAATCTGAGCTACAACTGTTCGTTTAGATCTAAAATTTGACTTGTAATCCTTCTTTTCAGAAACACACATTATGGAAGTGTAAAAGAACACTTTTAAGAAAAACTAATGGCTATGAAAGGAAGAGACTTCTGTTTCTACCTACAAAGTAGTAACCATTCTTAAGATGTATTGTAATGTTTCAGAGATAGGACATTTAAGAAAATTGTTATTGACTTGAAGTTGGATTTGCTGATGATTTTTTTTTTCAAGTATTGTTGGTGAATCAAGGGATAGTCTTTGCTTTGCTTACTTCAGGCACTTCCATGCTCTGTCTTCTCCATAGACAATGAAATTTCTCTGGTCATCTTTGGTGACCAGTTCCTGTGCCCCTATTTGGGAGTAAAACCAATAACAGCTGTAAGAAATGGCACAGGAAGGTGACAGAGTGAAAAAGGGCTGCTGTGAAATTGACTTGCCCTTGCAACTGAGCAACTGGCTATGGCGCTGTATCCCACCGTCCATGCTTTTGATTATAAAAAAGTGCATTTTGGATATTTCCTAATACTTCCTTGCTGAAGCCTATGAAGAACTGAAAGTATCTTGGAATCCACATGACAAATAAATGCTCCTTGTGTGGATGGAGCACTTTGAGGAGGTAAGGCTGCTGTGTTAGAGCAAATAGTGTTTTGTTCACTCTGCTGAAGGTTAAGGGAGTATGTCACGAGATCTGCTTCAGCCTTTTGAATCAGCAGGGGTGAATGTTAATAAATGGCTTTGGTGAGTTTGTGTTCACCTGACACCTCATCCTGCACGTTCTCTAGTACTCTTGTCTTGTGCAGCTTCCTACTTAAAGCTGTGCCAGAGGAATAAGCTGCTAAATGGAATATGGTTCTTAGAAATCTGTCCTGAGTCTAGGAGCCTGTGTCTTGAGAGGTCCATGGAAAGACAGCTACTTTTTAAATTACTTGTGCCAGGTTCTTCACTACTATACCTCATTCCAAAGTGAACTGTTGCAAACTAGAATCTGCTTGCCTTCCAGAAATGTCACCATGTGTAGCTTAAGAGGAGGTCAATTTTTAGTGTTTATGAGCATGTTCTGTGTTTATGGCAAGTTCCAAGGACTACCAGTCAGCTTCTGTGAGGAATGGAGCTGACTGAGTTGAGGTCTGTTAGAGATCGCTGATCTCGATTTCAAAAATGCCAAAATTTTCAGCATGAAGTTTTCTAAATGAAATTGGTGAATATTTTCAGCTAAAGGAAAGAGGGATATGCATTTGTGGGAGAATACCACAGATGTCAAAACACTTTGTCAACACTTCCAAAGTGTAGCTTCAGAAGTATCTTTGGAGATACTTTTTAACTGTAACACATTCTGCTGCTTGTTGGTTTGTATTTGAAATAAAATGGATTTGCTTTTGTTGCTTCTGTGAAAATAATTTTTTAAAAAGAGTAGTAGTAGTAGAAATTAATATGTCAAGTTTTGAATTTATAATATTTTCGACATACAAAAATTGTCAGCTGTATCTCAGCTGAGGGTATTACACAAGTTAAAAAACCAGAAAGTTGTGCTGCAGGAGGGGTTGCCTAAGTATATAATCCTACCCTATGATAAATACAAGATAATTATAATTTACCCTTGAGGGGTACTGTAAGGTGCTTCATGTTTGCCTAAAGGGGAAGGAACTAACATATGGGCAGTTACTACAGTCATACCTTTTACTGTAATTTAACTTGGGGTAAATTGTAATCTACTGTTGCCTTTATTTACAGTTGGTATGGGTTTGGCTCTGTGCCTGAGGCGGGAGCAAGTCTTCAAACTGCACACCGGAGTTGTTTTTGATTGGAATGAATTATAACTGCTCAATATATTTGCTTATGCCTCTTTTCCTTTATTGCTGTAATAATTTGATTCTCCTTCTAGTTATGACTTGAAGTTCTCCCAAAAGCAGTTGAACTCAAACATACTTTTCTAAACTTTTTCCTCTGTGGTACTTACTTTACCCATTCTGCTATCCTAATTCCATAAAGGAGAATAATAAATATCTCTGTAAAGCTGGTTTACAACAAAATCAGTATCTTAGAGCATCATAGTAAGTCTTCATTAATGCAGTTCTTCAGTGCATTAAGAAGATGCAAACCTGGTTTATGGTATGCTGGTTTATGGCAAATTATGTGTGGTTCTTAGTACGGTTTGGATTACAATTTGGCTAGCAAATATTGGAAGATACAGGCTGCAAAGGATGTGGTGTTTCTGCAGCACTTTCAGCTTGAAAGGATATTCTAAATTTATCTTGGTTTTGTGAAGCACATTGGAAATGGAATGAAACACAGAAGTCAGTGTTTGCATCTCAATCAAAAGAAGTCTAAATCAGGAAGCAATTAAAAGAGATGCCTGATGGAGGTGACAGGGATTTAATTTTTTTTTTTTCTGCTGTATAGAAACACTTTGATTGAGATTTAACAAAAGAATCTTTAATATCTCTCTTGGCTACTGTGTAGCATTTGTCAGCGAGGTGGCTGATTATGTGCTGGTGGCATCTCTCTCCTTTATCCCCCTTCAGTGTTCATCAGTGCATGATGGACTTTGTGGGTTTTCTCAGAGCATAGCACTAGGAGAGAGGGGACCACTGTATTGTGATAGAAGGTCTGTCATTAAAGGGGGGCAGCTCCTTAGTGTTGCCACTGTGGTCCTGTGTTTTATGGTTCTTGAACCTGCAGGAGGTGATGAGTTATTTGCTTCTGTTTTGATTTTTATCCTTTTTTTTTCTCCTTTACTTTCCTATTCAAGAAAATAAAAATAAACTCGTGTTCTTCTGGTAGGAATGTTGAAAAGATGATGAATTTTATAGGCTTTTTTGTAACTGCATGTAGGCTGTCAGTTATCCTGGAGATAATCGTGTGGTAATCCTTCCATTACCTTGGTCACACAAAAGAATGAACCTGTCTTTTCGATTGATGTTCCTTCAGTTGATAGCAAGATGTCACCTGTTACTCTGTCTTTTGAAAACTTGATTTTATTGGATTGCGGACTAATATGAAAATAGTCACATACTTGTATTGCAGGTGTGGAATATCTCTTGTTAGATAGGGGACTGTAATCTAAATAATGTCACTAGTGAAGAAATCTGCTCTAGGCCATGAAATATCAGTTGAAGTTTCTATATGCCTCATAAATATTGCTTGTTGTTTTTTCACTGTTGTTACCTATAGCCAAATTTAGTGCAATAAGTGGAATGTGAATTTGTGTTTCATGTATAGCTAATTGATTATCTAGATAAAGAAAAACATATTTTTATTGTAAATTAATTAAGATTACTGTGAATTTGTATTTTATATTCATATTTTACACACCTTTGTTCTTGAGAACAATTCTTTGGTACTAACATGAAACCTACTTAGCTAGTCTGATCTGTGAACTGACGGATTTGTTCTATGGTAAGTGATGAATCTTTGTAAAACTGAGTTTCTTTAAGTTCAAAAAGGAGCTCTTGAACAGTTTATCTATCAGTCCAGGACTGGTGAATTTTCTGTGTCTTGGCAGTCGAAATATACCTGAACAAAGCCTGAGCATTGTTTTCCCTCTGCCACCTGGAATTTTCTTTTTTTTTCCCCTGTAAGCTTTAATGTCCTATTATTCTTCTTATTATACAATACTAATAATATTTGCTATATACTAGTTTTCTACTAGTATAGTATATAATAGGATACTAATCAGTACAACCTCACTCGCAAAGTGTGCTTTCAGATTGCCAGAGCAGGTGAGAAATTAGAGGAAGATAGCCTCTGAAATAAGAGGTTTATAACAAGTCAAACATGTATCTTCATGTTTGCCATTAATACAGGCTAGACTTGCAGCTCTCCAAAGATGCAAACTTAAGGTTTGAAAACTAGCTTAAAACTTAGAAAGTAGCCCAGTTTCAGAAAGGCTGAACAGGGATTGAGTTAACATTCATGTGTTTGTAGTAGTCTTAAGCACAGATTCTTTTGGATGGCACTTCGGTCAGCAAGCTGTAAACACGGGTTTTCCTGACTTAGGTTACATCAGCTCTCTGTAAGCACCTGCTTGAAGGTGTTTTTAGTGCTTTATAGTGGGTCTCAGGAGGAATAGCCTTTAAAATCTTTACATTTACCATATTTTGGTTTAGTTCCAGGCTGGTATTTTTTATCTTTTTGTATTCTGAATAAAAATGAGGACAGAACACAAGTATTAGTAACACAAGAGGGAATAATTTTTCTTTCTAATCAAACAAAATATTATTCTAGACCTTAGTAGAGTCTATGATCACCAAAAAGTGTTCTTGTGGCCGACAGTTCTCTCAAACTTCATTTGTTTTTAATCAATCGAGGAAGCAGTTCCTGGCACTCTAATGCAAATCATTTCTGCCCTCGGGTAACGTAAAAAGATGCAGCATTCCATTAATCAACTTAGGGATCAGTTTCATAAAAGGAAGGACAGCAACTCCACCGTCACAGAAATTTACTTTGTGCACTTTTTTGCTTTGACCTACATTTCTCTGGCTAAGTTGATAGCATTGGCACTTGTTATGATAACATACTTTTTAAAAATTCCCCCCAGTCTCATGTTTACAATAGCTGAATTAAATAAGGTAGGTTTCAGATGCATATCAGTAATGACTCCTGCTGGGAATGGCAAGTGGGACTGCTGAGATTCAGCAGTTAAGTGGTCTTGTAGACTATTGAACAGGAAATTCCTGACAACAGGACTCTACATTCAAATGTTTTTTTAAGCAAACAGTCCTGGCCATACAATATCTACTTTGAATGAATTAGAGCAGAGGATAATGTTGCGAGAGAAGAATGTGATGTCATCACTTTGAGCAGAAATTACGATCTTAAATATATATGTATATATAATCTTGGTATGGAAAGCAGTGCTACTTTAGCATCAATTATTGACACTAGCATTAATTACAATTAATGTGATGAGCAAATCAGCAGTACATAATTGTAGTGTATATGAACAGGTAGGAATTTTTAAAACTGCTCTGATGCTTTTTTCACTCAGTGGAAAAATACTCTAATACTGATGTTTTCTGAAGAACAGTAATTTCAGAAATTTGCAGAACATTTCAGTCATGTATTTGGTGTATCCGCATTTAACTTGCTTAGTTATGGTGGCATTTTCCTTTGATTAGTTTGCTTCAGCATTTTACACTTTGTAAATAGTGATTTGGTGATTTGGCTTATCCAAGACGAGGGAGATTAGGAAGAGACTGACGAAGAAGGAATATCATGGAAGTCACTGTTATCTGGTGAAATCTGATGTTCCCTTCTTCTGCTTATGTTCTCTTGATTTGGCTGCCTCTATTGTGGTTTATGAGTTTAGCTCAGTTGGCTTGCATGGATAAAACTCCTCTTCAGTACTATGGATTTCTTTCTTCACTCAAACAAATACTTCAGGTTTAGATAACAGCAATTACCATGGAGGATGTAAAGTCAAGATTCAGTCTTTTTCTTTCTGAATAATAAAAACCAAACTGTGAGGCACTACAACTCCAAGATACATAGGTCTTTGCATTTTGTAGCTTCCTAATGTAGCAAAACTTGAGACCGGAACAGCTTACTGTAGAGATGCTAATGGATATTATGTTTCATGAAGCAGTCAGAAATTGGGTGACAGAAATAACAAACAGTGTAGCTTTTTACATGCTGCACATCTTGGAAAAAAAACTCCATTCTTCATAGGTATCTGTGATGAGAAAAAGTCATGATACATATCTGATTAGATCTACCTATACATGCAATACATGTTATATGGGTCTTCTCTCTTTCTGAACTCCTCATTTGTTTCCAAGAATTCTGCTGCTTTGCAAAGCTTTAAATTGTGCTGTGTGTTCGTTTTCCTAGATTGCTTGTGAGCTACTCTTTACTACCTCATGCTGATCACACATGATGTGCTTCCTAGAAAAACATTTAGGCTTACTTTAATAGGTAAGCGAATGTTGAGAAGATTGCACATATTGTCATAGTTTTAGAGTTTGAGACAGTAAATCCATTCCTATGACCGTAATAGACCACACTGTGGTATTTATTGCAGAACTTTTGAGTTATTTAATTACTCTCTCTGTTATCAATGTCAGAAAAGGCAACGAAAATACTATATTTAAACCAAGCTTGTCCATAGTCCTGATGATGGGTTGTTGAAAAGTGGATGTTGTTTCCTGGCAGGAATCATTTGGCAGGGTGTCCATTTTCCCTCCACATTGTGCAAAATCTGGTGAAGTTACCCAGGAAGCTGACTGGAAGGGGAGTCTCATACAGAAGGAAGTTGTCCAATGAGCAGCTGCCACTAAAAGCAAAAAAGCCTGATGTTTCCTGTGTACCAGAAGCCAGATGCCATTGGCATTGCAGTGATCCAGGCTGTTAGTTTAAAGCACTGGGGGTGTAGGAACTTTCTTCTTGTGTTGGGAAAGTCTCAACTGGCACTAGGATTTTGTCATGCTATTGTGCCTCTTCCTTGGCTCGTGAAGCATGTGGTAGGGGAAAAAAATCGCACTCATCTCACTGAAGTGAGTGTCTGTGTGTGTGTACAGAGGATTTGGGATGTGGCCTGGAAGCTCTTCTGTGTGATGCCAGAATGGACTCACAAATCTGTCCTACCTTGGGGAAGAGAGGAGGGCTTCACAGAGTTTGGCTAACTGCAATTTAGCAAGGTGCAGCAAGGTGTGATAATGTTAGACTTAATGAAACCCTTTAATGTATACCTAGTTCAAAAAACTTGAATGTAAAAATTCTTATTTGAAGTTCCGTATTCATTGTTTCTTGGTATTCTTTTATCAAATGCATTCTCTATCCCCTTGATACTAACTGCAAACTTGACCACTGCTGCGGAAGTTGAGCTGAGTTCTTTCAATTTGATTCATTGCTGTCCTTTTAAAATCCCTGAAGCACTGGTGAGGTGGAAGTATTGCTTGTGCAGCCTTTTCATCACCAGTAGAGTTGCATGACTGTGAGTAATTAGATTTTTTTTTGTAAAATATTGCACAAGAAGTAATAAAGCCATCTGTGTTTTCAATTTAGCAATGTTATGTCTTCAGGGCTTCTGAGGAATAAGAAGTTATATACTGATTTTCATCAAGCAAATATGAATACTCGCTGGGAAAGTCTGCAGCTTAAAAAAATAGAAGAGTTGTCTTTCAACTCAAGTTAATATTTCTGGAACAATCATCTCACAAATCCACCCGTGAGATAGTAACACTTCAAGAGTTAAAATTTTAGACGTATTGAGCCTTTTGTTTAAGACCTGTTATTTACAGTTGTCCTAATGTTCTTGTTTCCATGGGTTAGATGCAAATCAAGTACCATTTCTGTGTCTGTTAGCTAAAATGAACCTATCATATGAAAGGCTGTAGCTTTCATTACAGACCTAAATCTTCAATAGTTGGGGAACTGGGATTGTGTCTTTTGTTCATCCACTTACAACTGTCACTTCAGTGTTAATTATGAAGAACTAAATTGTCATATGAAAGACAATTTTAGTTGATTGCAAACACTCATACTGTGGACAATATTCATACTTACCCTACTTCAGCTGGTTTCCACTAGCACTGGCAGATAATCTGTCATTAAGTTTTGCAGCTAGAAGTGAATTTGTTATTAAAATGGTTAACAGTGGCTTTTAAGGTCTTTGCCTACTAATGTTTGTCTTATGCAAGAAACAATCAAAAAAGACAAAATCCATACAACACTGCAGATTGTACTGTAAATACTTGGAATGAATTTTTTTTTTTAATTTCTGGACTCATCACAAGGATTGGGTAAGTGAATATATAAAATTTAACATCCTTCTGAACACTGAATTATCCTATTGATTGCTGTTATACTAGTGATTGCTATTACTTCCAGTCCATACTGAAATATTTGTCTGTACATCATGCAGTAAATTGCTGTAGAGAAAGTTGCATGTAGTGACTTACCGTTGAAAGTCTCAGAATTTATACTCTGTAGCCATTTCTCATTTGATCTTATAATAAATACATTTCTACTATTTGACTAAATTTAGGCGATAAAAATTAATTGTCCTATACTTAAAATTGTGAAAGAGGTTAATCTTACTGTTGGTTGGAGGTGGAATTAGTGCAATTTTTTCCCTCCTTCTTTCTAATTTTGTAGACCAAAGGAAAATATACTCATCCTTCCTTTTTCTCCTCCCTGTTTCCAGATGGTACAACTGCATTCTCCTCTGTTGCATGTTTTGGACAAATGCAGTCTTTGTACCTCCAGTCTACTGTACCTTTTTGCTAATGGATTTGGTTACAGATTTGTTTGTTGTTTAGGTACTGAACACAGCAGTGCAGTGTAGGCATTGTATTGATATCTGGCACTGAGGCAGTTTTTCAACGTTCTGTGTAGCTGTTGCTGCTGTTAGATGTATCTGTAGGGGTAGTTACCTATCTAGGGGATAATACTGTAAAGAATTTATTGCTCATCTGAAGGGAATTTTAGATGGCTGAAGTCTATATCCTCACCAGCAGATGACTGTTTGAAGAAGTTTATCTGCTTATATGAAAGAAATGGTTCCAAACTCAATAGATAGTAGCTAAAATACCCTCACTCCTTTGGAATGGGACAGGCATTCACCTGAATGTTCTTGAAGCCTTGCCATGGGCCAGTTTTCCATCTTGACAGAAAGAGAAGAGGGACTAATCTTCTGGGTCAAGACACTCTTACAGGGACAAATCAAAGCTCTGTTCACTCACTTGCATCTCCCTGTACTTCTTTCCAGCTGGTCTGGTATCATTTCATTAACTCTGAAATGAGGAGAGTGGAAGATCGTAGACGATTTAGGTCAGTGATTCCCAATAACGAAGAGATGGGAGAGCCTGCTTGTGTCTCACCCATCCCTGCTTAGTGGTAGGAGGTTGAGAACGCTTGTAGAAGACGGGCCTTTCTTGCATTGACTGCCACATTCTCTGCCCTCCTTCTTTTATTTTTCGCTACAGATCAAGGCATCCCCCTACATCCCCTACATGTCTTTGCCTTGACCATTCTCAGGGCTGAGCAGGGCATATTCCCTGCTAAGTCCCTGCAGGGCTTATTAGCTCCCAGGCAGCATAAACAGGACTAAATTCTGGAGTCAAACAGATTTGTTGTGTGTCTTACTGTGCTCCAGCATAGATGCAGTCCTAGAAAAAAAACATGTGCAAAGTGCAACATGGAAGAGCCTTGCAACAGAGAACCAACTGCTTTTGTGTAAATGGTGTTTCACTGTAACTGTGTGTAAGGGAGGAGATAAATCACCTCTGTATTGTCAACCCAGATATTAAAAATATAACCCACCCTCCAGTAAATAGTTTCTCAAAGACCTCTGGTTAAAAAAGGCAGAGTTATTAATTTTTCTTTTTACTTCCAAAGGATAGCATTTGCTATGTGTAGAAAAACAAAACCTAAAACATTTGCTGTTCCTTGGCAAATAGAACTTTGCTTTTTAGGAGTTTTGCTGGCATCTTTCAGAAACACTTGGGGAGAGAAAAAAACCACAATGTTGATTTCTCATTTGTACGTGCCTCATCTTGTTCAACAAGAACTTGAAATGTGTTGCAGTGTTAAATAATCTATTCCTGACCTAAGAAAAGTGAACTTGGCTCTTCTGAATGTAAACATTTAAACATGACTGTGTTTTAAAAAAAGTCTGTTATTGTAAGCAGTATATGCAGACTTATATTGCTTGCTTTTATGTAATTAGCTTGATGACAGCTATAAGTTGCTCATTCAGTTGGAAGAACAGACCTTTACAATGTATCAGAAGAGTCTTTCGGTTTACTGAACTCACCAGAACTGAAGTTGTGCAGTGATAATTGGTTCCAATATATTTAGCTGCCAAGTGTGTTAGAGTGGCCTTTTTTCGAGATGTGAGTCACGCATCCCTGGCAGGGATAAATGCAGGATCTTTGAGGGTTATTTAAGTTCTATAAAATCCCGTGTAATCAATTTGATAGTATTTGAGGGACCATAGATGACAGAGGCATGGGTCAGATGGAGTTCAAAAAGGTTTCTTTGTTTTGGGGAAATAAGCTTAATCTGAGTTGAGTGTGCTCTTTGTTTTTTCCTCATCTCCTCAAACTGATTTTTAAACCAGACTTCTGATAGAGCCTTTTATAGTGAAAGTATTCTGGGAGAGTTTTGTAGTTCGTGGAATAAAGTATTTCACAGGACAAATGCAACCTTCACACTTCTGACATGTTAGTGTAATCATTCTTACCTCCATGAAATGTTTCTGATTGCTGTTGCAGCAGCACTGCTTTGACCTCATCTCTCTCTGCTGATCTCACTGCAAAATTCTTCTATAAAAATGTCACATTCATGCCATATGTCTAATTCTTACCTATTTCTGGTTAATCTGTGTGTACTGCCAGCCTCTCTCCTTTGCTGGCTTGCAGCTTTTCTTGCCTGAGCATTTGGGCAAGAGTCAAGAAGCAGAAGAGGGTTGAACCTGTCCAAGGAGCCGGGAGTACTTCTCTCACTGTAGCTGAAGGGCAGCTCTGGTACAGCGTAAATAGTGTTGCATTTCATCTGAAATTAACTCTGCTATTAGCTGCTACGTTTATTACACCAATTCAGAATTGGTCTCAACTTTGCTCTGCCTCAGGGGAATGCGGGACAAAGGAACTAGTTTGCTTTTGTATTCCTGCTCTGAAACTGGCAGCCCTGTCTGGTTCTGAGCTGTGCTGCTTCTTGGAGGTCTCCAGCCTGGTTATTGACCCTTCATACGGGAATTTGAAACCGGACAGGATTGACGCAGATGGAGGAGAAGCTGGTAGCCAGTTTAAGCACCCTGGGAAATAAACCTGATCCTCATCTAGCAGACTTGCAAGCCTATCTGAGCACGTACTCGACGTGAGGAAACCAACGGTGTCCTGTGGCTACAAAGACTGTAGCTGGGCAGAGACCTTTACTTAGCGAGGGATTAGCTGGGTTCAGTGACCTGGGCTCCAGCCTCAGCTGTCCTGAGAGTGTGTTGGGGTTTTCTTTGTCTTCTTGAATTTGAGTTAGGACTCTGGCATTTTTAGAAATAAGCTTGTGTATCTGATTTAACAAGGTTTTGTTCTTGCTCTTTGTAGTATTAATAAAAACCAAAGGTTTAATCTTGACGACACAAGTTCTATGGAACCATGCACCCATGGAGATTTGTCAGCTTTAATCCTGTGTGTGACCTTCTCAGTAGAGCATAAGAGGACTATTGTTGCTGTCTTGGCTTGTACTCTTTACACATTGTAGCAATGGGCCCAGTCATTTAAACTTGAGTTTTGCTTTGTGTATTAAAGAATTCTGTCAATAAGCTATCAAATGAATTTTTATTTTAATGAAATAATATACAAATAAATATTTTCTGTTTGCATCACTACCCCCCAAATTAAGGATATTCAGTTAATAAAATAAAGAAATGTTGGAACAGGGCATACTGGCAGAAAGAGAGAGTTTGTCAAGCCAGAACAGTTTCTTTGAGGGAACGGGCAAAGGAGGACAAATGAGTTTTCCTGTGTCAGGCTGCAGTAGAGGAAGCAAAGCAAGTCAGATTAGTGTGGCATACAGATTTATCCTTGTGTGTGTAACTTTGACATGTTAATAAGTGCTAACAGCTAGAAGAGTTGGGGCAAAAAAGTTTGGGTAATAATCATATAAAGATGTGAAGGTTTTTTTGTGGGGTTTTGACAGAGAGTGGGGAAGTCATAAGACCAGCTTCAACCTGAATATCATTTTATGATGTCTGTTCTTCTACTCACTTTAGTTTCATTCTATTTTGCTATCATGATGGCTTCTTACTCATCTCATTCAAGAGTTTGTGTATTTAAAACTACCTTTTTCACTTTTATCCTTTCCTTCATCAACATACTGTCCTGTTTTCTAACTGTTAGAAATGCTAAAATATGTGCATCTTAGAATCATGTCCTTTACACTGTTACAAATAAGTGTAAAATTCTAAGAGGCTATATCTTTTGGGGAACATTTTATGCACAGATATTTCTGATCTGAGTGAGACTTTTACCAGAGTTTTCACTGGTAGAGTTAGTCATTACATTGAACCTGTCCTTTGTTATCTATTAATGGTGATGTTAATTTCAAAACTGAAGTGGTATGTCCCTGTAAAGAAAATGTATTTGAGCTTCATGTTATTTGTGTTTGTGTTTAATATGTTGTTGTTACGTCTTTTCATCATGTTACTAAGAATTTAAGTTAGTTGCTGGCACATACTGACAGGTTCATTCCCAACTGGTTTTCAGAATTGTTTGCTCCAAAGTATTGATAAAATATTAACGTTTTCAGAGATGCCTTATCTTCTGTGTTTGACAACCTCCACCCTCAGGTAATAGCATTAAAGTGCAGTGTTCTCTGGGCCAGACATGTCGTGCTTAACTGATGCCTGTGACCCTCAAGCATCCAGATCCTGCTTTCAGAAAAGATATATTCCAAGTGACAGGTTGTCTATAAGTATATATGTTGTTCCTTTAGAGTCTGCTTGGGACAGTTTCTCTGCAAAGCTGCTGACCTTGGCATGAATACAACTATAAAACATAATTTTAGAATACAGTGTTGGAATAGCAGCTGGTGTTGAAAAATAGATGGAGGACTTGAGGTTTTGATTTTCTTCATAGTCTTCCACTAAATTTCAAACTTTTAATTTTTAATGTTTGCGAAACACTTTAAAGTGTGGCAAAAACTGTCAAAATAATTTGTTATCTTTCTAGTAAACTGAAGAGTGTGCTGCAGTAATTCACAGCAGGCACAGTTGCAGCAGTTGATTTGATGGGCATTTAACCTTCTACACATCCAGTAGAACTATTACCTGACCTTTTTTTAAATTTCAGCTTCATTACACGAAGGCCACAGGAATAATAAATGTGTTTTTTATCTGTGTTTCCTCAAGAATTTGTTGTCAGCTTGTGAAGCCCCTTACGAAGATGCAACAGCAGCCCAGTTTGTGATGTGTTCTCAGTGCCGTTGCTTTGGGTGGAGCTGCCATCCACGTCTGCACTGAGTGGGCTTTATTTCCTATTGTTTGTCTCAAGTTACAGCATCTCTTGTGGTAGTGGTAGGAATTTGCCCAGGTGAAGGTCATTTGAGTCCAGCATCCTGCAGAATCCCTCTTCCCTCGTGTGCTGGAGTAGCTGGGGCAGTAATGGCTGTGCTACTCCCAGCAGGTGAAGAGTGCCTTGGGCAGCAGAAGCACACCATGGTGGCTGGTGCTCCTTCTCAGCAAGGGTGGCTGTAGAAGAATGTTATCTTTTTTGGCCTTTTTTAAATACATGGCACTTAATGGCTATCTCTCTGACTGAAAGGATCAGGAAGCAGATTGCTTGAGTAAAAATGTGTCTTGTTTTTTCCCTCCTAGAGGTAATTTTGTAGTGAGCAACTGTTCTTTGATCTGTTTGAAGCTGATGTGTATTATTCATAAAGGCTAGATTGGTTTTAATAAAGATAATTCTCTTCAGATAGCATAGGAAAAAATACTTCTTTATTTGGTCTGGATTCTTTGTGTTCCTGGGGCGCTGGTCATGAACAATAGCTCTGATATTGTAGGTTTTTTTCCTTATGTTAAATTAAATGATCTGGATTTCTTTTTAATTTTATGTTTTTAACTAGACCCCTTCCATAATTAAAAATGTCTTTTGTCCTTCCTCCTTCTGTATGTTGGCAGACATCCAGAAAGTTAAATGCAGGCAACATGAAGTAGCTAGTGAGCTTGAGAGGTCCAAGTTTTTTTCTCAGCTCCCTTTGGGACACATTTAGTTCAGGCTCAAACTACCTTTTTAAACTAATGAATGTTGGGAACACTTCTCTTGTAAGCAAAGCTGAAACTTGGTGATTGTGTGTGTGTATATATATATATATATATATATATTACTCTGCCCTGCAGTAGATTTTTATCAGCCTTCGGATACCAGTGGCTTCTGACTACAGCATGGGAAATAAGAGGAACTTCATACTGGAAGTATCTTCTTGAAGAGTCAAAAATAGCCTGAAGGTCATCAAGACTCCATATCAGTGGGAGATTTCAGGAGTATCTTGAAGCTCTAGCAGGAGATAGTGTAATTAAAAGCTGGCTCCTAATGTAGTATTAATTTATGGCACATTCTGTGTGAATTCGTGTATTTCCTAACACTTATTTAACTGTGCAAGCATGACATCCTGTGGTGCTACTTTTTTCAGTAGAGTTCTCATTTGTTTTTAATGGGGAGTAAAAATAAATTGCATTGTCTGGAAGAATTTTCTCATCATTGTTTTTTCCATGCATTAGGCTCAGTAAATGAAGTCGGGGGTGCTTCCTGGGCCTGTCTCTTCAAGAGACTGTTTCAGAGAAGTTCTAAGTGTCCCCAGCTCTGATTCTCTCACTGAGAGCTGAAAGCACAGAGTGCCTGCACAGCAGATGAGGTGTATGACCCCACCTTAGTGAGGAGATGGATCCTGAAATGTTATCTTTTTCAGTAAGGGTGCAAAATTGTAAGAGTTGCATCTAGTCTGTGGTTTCAGAAATGTTTTGGGTTTCTTTTCCCCAAAATCTCGGGCATTATAATCAGAGGGCACTTGTAGAATAGCGTATCCTCTGCTTAGAGCTGGATAATACATCTGATGAGTTTGAGCCTAAGCAAGATGTTTTGGGTAGTCAAACCAAATTAATGATTCATTTCATGTGAGGCCTGGAGCTGCTGTGGGGCTGTTCCAAAAGTTTTGATTGAATGCCTTTGGGCTTCAGGGAACATGTTTTCATATATTTGCTTCCAGATTTTTATTCCATCAATGATTAATAATTGATGACTTTAAATTTATGATGGGGGAAATCCAGTGATATTTAAACTGGCATACTGTAGATGGATAGTTCCATTCAGATGCATTTTAACATGAAAATGGATGGATTAGGGTTATTGTATTAGGTGATGCATTAGAGTACTGTATTAAAGCTTTGTCTTTGTATTGTGCTTGTCCAGCTCAGGGTCTCATTTTGGAAACAATGTGGTCTTTGGCTGGCCTTTAATCTTTGATGGATGTCTCTTCTTGTTCTCTATTCCTGCTGTGGGAAGCACTTGTCCTGTGAGAATTTCATACTTGATTGATATTGCCTTATTAATTAACCTTGCCAGAGGCTTATTCAACACTGTGATTTATATTTAATATCAAAGCGTAGTAAGAAAGTGGAAATTTTTTGCCTTATTACTGCTAAAAGTAATTGTCAAACATAATTTCATCCATTTTAATTAAAGTATTGATCCAATAATAATACTCAGAATTTTGCCAATCTATACATATTGAGCCATCTTCTAAAGAGTGCTTTACTGATGAGAACTACAGCTCAGCATTTAATAAAATTGCTGTGGTTTGAACAACATTTGAAATTTAGAGTGCAGTTTATTCTGAAAATGGTAAATTGCAATGCTGCTTTCTTTCTTAGTTGATGTTCACAAAACCATAGCATGGTTGGAAGGGACTGCTGGAGGTCATGTTATCCAACACCCCTGCTGAAGCAGGACCACCTAGAGCCAGTTTCCCTGGGCCATGTTCAGGTGACTTTTAGATTTCTTCAAGAAAAACTCAGCAACTTCCTTGGACAACCTCTGCCAATGCTCTCTTTATCATGGAGGTGACTGCTGTTTCCTGATGTTTAGGGGTAACTTCTTGTGTTTGAGTTTGTACCCATCACCTTTGATCTTGTCTCTGGGAACCACTGAAAAAAGCCTGGCTCTGTCTTCTGTGTGCTCTCCTTTCAAGTATTTATGAAAAACTGATGAGGTGCCCCACTGGGCTTTCTCTTCTCCTGGCTGAACAGTCCCAGCTCTCCTCACAGGAGAGGTGCTGTAGTCCCCAAACAGTCTTAGTGGTCTGTGCTGTCCTCCTCAGTATGTCCATCTCTCACTTGTACTGGAACTGTCAGTTTCTTATGGATATCGTGAACACCCCATTTGTTTCAAAGTTTGATGTCCACATTTTTTAAATGGTAGTCAAGAGATTACATGATTTACCAATAGCAATGACTGAGCCTCCTGTAGGACTTTTTTTTTTTCCACCAAGAGAGGGGAATAACAGCCAGTCGCATTAGGTGTCAGAGGGAGCTCCCATATTTTGCATCTCTGGAAAGCCAGTCCCACTGACAAGATGCAGTTCTTGTGTGGGTCTGCAGGCTGGCTGACTTTTCAGGAGCCATGGTACTGGGAGGTGGTCCTTGAGGAATGATGCTACTTACTTAGTAAGTTAGCACACTCTCTTATGAAAACGGCTGAGGAAGGAGAGCTGCCAGACCTCAATTTGCCCTTTTTTCCGTTTTACTGAGGACTTAATTGCAAAGAAAAATGTATTGTAAAGACAAAAGTCAGTCCATTTCATGAAGTGCCTCAGGTGGCAAACTTGCTAACAGCTTTGAGAAGACAAGATGGATCAAAGCTCCTATCAACTTGAGCTACTTGGTGCTTCTAAACTAGAACCTTCCTGTATCAACCTGAGCTACTTGGTGCTTCTAAACTAGAACCTTCCTGTCTGCACAGTTTCTTGAGACTAGATCTGTTGTAGAGAGCTATGAATGTACTTTTGATTCAGGTGAATGCTTGTTGCTTTTGGGTTGTTTCTAAGGATAGGTGTAGAAGAGGTCTTGTATTGGTTCAGTTTGCTCTGATATGGTACATACCATTACCTAAGGATTAAACCAAGGTGCAACTTGTAGGCACAGCACAGCCTCCTATGAACTGTTTGCAGAAGTAGGACTCAGTAAGTTTGGCATTCTGAGCTGCTCTGAGCATTTCAGTAGTGATGCATCCTTATTACCCTCTATTTGTGTTTTGTTCTCTACTTTAAAAAAAAATTTATTTTAAAAGATTGCCATAAAAGATTCCTGCTACTGCATTCTGGAAAGTGTATGAAAAGATACGCTCATGTCCTTTCCATAAAAGCAGGATCAGTGGTTCTTATAAATCCGTCTGCTCCTGATCGCTTCCAGTGTGACATCCTAATCCTCTGCATATGACAGACAATCCTTTTCACAGCAACCAATTGTGAAAAATATTTATGATTCAGAACATTAATTATAAGTTGGGTTTATGCCTAATTAATTGTTGTTAATTATTAGATTTTTATTTATGGGGAACAGAATTTTAAAAGATGTTGTGAAGGTATCTTAGACATATGTTACTTTAACATTGGCAAGTCAGTTTGTACTGGCTTTTTTCTCATTTATTGAACCCCAGCTTTTTAGCTCAAGCAGCTTTCTTCAACTGCATATAATCAATTTTCTCAAAATATAAATGGTCACTTACATGAGGTTGACTTGCAACAAGTTATCCTGGAATGTTAATTCATAGTGTCTGAAAGACCTACTGCAAAAGCATTTATTTCTTTTAGAAATAAAATGAAAAGACGTTTCTCAGGTTTGGATTTCACTGAATTGTTTCTGGTTGGTTTGGTTACTTCTTGCTAACCAGCTGTGTTTCTGTATTGCAGTTACTGGTTATTTGAACCTCTGTGATTTATCTTTTCTTGGCAGAAAAGTATTTATGTTCCACTGCGTGTCAAAAGAACTGTCTTTTAGGAGGTCAGTCTTTTATGATATAAAAGAACTATTTATGCCATACAAGCATTGGAACAGAGTTTATGTGGCAAGACTGAGCCATAGGGATCACTGAAGAAGTAGCATTAAGAAGGGTGAACAAGCCAGAAGCTTTCAAATTTTATATTTGCATCAAAAATGAAAAATTAAGTAATACCAGTATGTATACGGTTACAAACCTTTAGTAAATAAGTAAACCATTAGAGTGCAGAAAATGATCTAACATGTTTTACCTATTTAGCCAAACAACACCAAGCCTACATATGTTCGGTGTGCTTGGGGTTTTTTTCCATTCAGTGACTTCAATTCTGTAGTAATTTAAGAGTCATAAAATGGCTTGGATTGGAAAAGATCATGTAGATCCAAGCCCTCTGCCATGGGTATGGGTACATGACATCTTCTACCAAATGGGGTTGCTCAAAGCCCCATCCAATCTGACCTTGAACACCTCCAGGGATGGGGCATCTGCAGCTTCTCTGGGCAACCTGTGCCAGTGCCTGACCACCCTCACAGGAAAGAACTCCTTGATATCTCTGTCAGTGTAAAGCCATTCCCCCCTTGTCCTGTCACTCCATGCCTGTATAAAAAGTCCCTCTTCATCTCTCTTGTGGCCCCTTTAGGTACTCGAAAATGCTCTAAGGTCTCCCTGGAGCCTTCTCTCCTCCAGGCTGAACAACCCCAACTCTCTCAGCCTGTCTTTGTACCAGAGTTGCTCCATCCCTCTGATCATCTTTATGGCTCTTCTCCAAACTCTGTCCGATGGATCCATGCTCTTCCTGTGCTGGGATCCCAGAGCTGGATGCAGCTCTCCAGGTGGGGTGTCACCAGAGCAGAGCAGAGGGGCAGAATCCCTTCCCTTGCCCTGCTGGCCACACTGCTTTTGATTCAGCCCAGGATTTGTTTGGCTTTCTGGGCTGTAAGTGTGCATTGCAAGGTCATGTCCAGCTTCTCATCCAGCAGCACCCGAAGTGCTTCTCAGCAGGGCTGCTCTCAATTCACGCTTTGCCCAGCCTATGTTTGTGCTTGGGGTTGTCCCAACTACATGCAGGATCTTGCACTTGACCTTGAAGAAATTTATTCTATTATTTAGAGGGGATGACTTAGCAAACTTAGCTAATTCTTTAGGGAGGAAAAAAAGAAAAGATGAAAGGCTTGAAATTTCCAGTAATCTTTATTAATTAAGGATAGAAATGCTTTGCATTGCTAAGTCAAGTCCATATGAAATCCTGAAACTGTTGTGTTGTAAGCACATGATAATGTTTATCTTGCATTCAGTGGTAAGACTAAGCAAGTTTTGTCTTCATAGTTATGTCACTAGTTGAACAGTGTCCCTGAGTTTTTAAAGCTTGTTAATTTTTTGGACTAGATCTTATGTGCCTTTTGCCTGAGACTGAGGAACGATGGCGGTGAATATAGAAGCCTTTTATTCTTTGCAGAGCAATTTCAACAGAGGTGGTAGTGGCACTGCTGTACCCTTATTTTGTTTTGTCTAGTGTTTCGAGTTACAAAAAGGATTTTAATTTAAAAAAAGAAATAAACAGCTAAAAGGGAGGGTGCTTGCAGTCAGGATGAATAACACTGAAAGCTAGAGGCTCAAGTAAATGTGTCCCAATTAAGGGTAAAGTCTAAAAAGAAGAAAAAAAGCATCATGAGATGAATGCTGAATGAAGAAAGCTGAATGGAAGATCTGTTGAAAATAAAAATGCTTCCTTCAAAAAGTGAAAGCAATATCCAATGACAAAAATGGAAAAGATGTAAACTCTGACATTTTAAAGACAAAATAACAAAAAACCCCCCTAAATTTGTAAGTGTGTAACAACTATTAATACATACTAAGCAAGGAACAAGTTTGCCAGGGAGTCAGCAAATCTAATAATTAAAATGAAAAGGAGGCAGTACAGATGGATTATGTGACTGCAGCACAGTTAATTTAAATATTTTTTCATTGCAGTTCCTGTGTGAAAAACTCAAGAGTGTTTGCCCCATTGAAATATTAGAAAGGAATTTGCAATATGTTGACACTTTTTCATTATGGAGAAAGATTCTTGTGAATCAAAAGCAGCTATGAAAACTTCCAGAGGACTTTGTGGTTTCAGTATTTAAAATCAGATGGGATTAAACTTTGCTAAGTACCAAGCATTGTACATGGTGAAGAAGAAAAAAAACTTGAAAACCTTAACCTTTAAATTAATAAATTGGCTATTGACATTACAGAATGTCATAGGAATTGGCTCAGTATTCAGTGGCACTGGACTATCTAGAAGTAATCTAATAGGATGTTTACAATAGACTAGTAAAAGAATAGAGAACAAATCAGAAACCTTGACTAGTTCAAATGTATGAATCTCTACCACATCCACTTTTCAATGTTATGCACTTCCCTAATGTTACAGTTATCTTTAAAATATGACAGCAGTAGTAAATGAATAGCAAAGGTTGTCATGCTTGATCAAAGGTATAGAATATTTTCTGTCTGAGGACTAAAACTTCTCAGAAAAAAACCCAGCTGTATGGGGATAGATCAAATAGGTTTTTAAAATCCTGAGTGTAGTAAAGAGTGTGGATATAGACTTTGTTTTCATCATTTTTAATTGATGGTGTGAATTATAGTACATGGTTGAATGGGGAGGAAACAGGTTATTTAAAAAGAGTGAATGAATGAACAAGCCAGTGACTCTTTTCCTTCAAAGACTTTAACCTGTTCATAGTCATAGTTTGGCCAAGATTTTCTACAGAAAATAAAAGAAGATAAGGTCTGTAGAAAGAGGTTATATCCTTCATTACACCAAAAGTCGCAGTCATTAAAATCAGTGTAGTCTGAAAAAAGCCCTGTGTGTCCAAAATACAAGTCTTCCTTCTTCACCGCCCCTACTGCATTAGCTTCTCAAATAACCAAGTTGTGGAAGTTACCATGGGTTAAATAAACATGTACATTATGTTTAAACTGCATAGTTTAAACAAAGGAAAAGCATTTCTTTAGAACACAGATTTTCTTGCATCTGTACCAGGTTCTTCGAATGACTCCTTGTCTCTCCATGGTAGTGTGAGCATTACAGATTGATGTGTTTGTGTCAAAGGCCCAATTGTTTCACTCATTTTTAATCTTTATGGCAGCTGTTGTGCCAGTAATGCGTTTTACTGTAATCTTATTTTTAGGCTTTACCTTTTAAGTTTGACAAAGATTTAAACTGATTACTCCCATTTCCAAATATGTGGCCTAGATATTGATAAAGTCTGCATGTTCTTAACATGCCCAATTTTGAAAAGCTGTACAACTTTGTACAGCATGTACCAAGTTATTTGATCCATATTTACGGCTAGCTGTAGTCTGGCAAAAACTCAGATGTCTTTTGCATTGTTTGCCTCTTTTTCTTGAGGAAAAACCAGTCTATTCTGAAAGACAGTCTAGCTGACATGCCTGTTGGATGGAGTACCTTTAGAAAGGGAATTAAAGGAGACCTATTAGTAAGCAGGGATGTGTGTGAATCATCTGGTCTTTATACCAGATATAAAAACTGTTACTGTGTCAAATGGAAGAGGGATCTGCACTCTCTTTACTATGTGTGAACATCTTGCAGTTAATCCTTTTCTTCTTGTCCCTAAGACTGAACTGATTTTTATTTTCGTTCTGCAGTTCCCAAAACCTTCGGTGTATGGCCTCTAATCTTTCAAAGTCTGGAAATTATAGCATTGTCCACTAATAAGTCTTTAAAAAATAGAAACGTAGCAGTGGTATTTTTAAAAAAATTAAAGTAGTCTTGTTTAATTAATTACTGATTTGAACAGATAGCCCTCTGCCATGTCCAATTATTTTCATTAAACATGAGTACTGTTTAAAAAAAAAATGCAAATCTGTTTTATTTTTCCTTCTGTAAGTTAAAAACTGACATATTTATTTCCTAAGGGAAAAACCAGATCATTTCAATGCTCTTGTTCATCAAGAGGTAAAGATGAACAGTACACTTTGTTCATCCTAGTGTTGTGGTGGCCTGTCAGATTTCAGTTCGCTTAATTATTTTCTACTTTTTCTGCTTATACGCATGTGTTCATTCTAGTTGTTTCTGCTATTTTGTTGATCTTTTAGACTCTTAATATTTTGGTTCTTCCCTCCCCAACCTTAATGTTTTCAGCTTTTTGGCCTGTAGTTATGTGTTGTTTTCCTGGTTGTGAATTGTACTGTTCTTCTGCTTTACAAGAACAGCTTCTGGCTTCTGAAATGTCATGCTTAAGCCTTTCCTTCCTCCAATTGTTGCTTACCTCACTAAGAAATAAAGAAAATCTCAACTAGGAAATTGCTTGACCCTTTCAGTCACTTCAGTCATCGTATTTGTAAGGCTGGAAAGTTGTACAGCATTAATTTTCAATTCACAAAATACTTGTAAAGTTATATGGAGTTGACAGTAGTATTGTTCTGTTTGGAAAAATACATGGAACATTAAATCAAAGAAGTAAACATTTTATTTGAGAGAAGAAATTTAAGGATTTAACTCATTCTGTCCTTGCCCCTTCATCCTCCCTCAAGTGGGACACACCATTTTAGTGTGACTTTATTTCTTACACCATTGACTTTATTCTGGTCTGCTCACACCCTGAATGCTGAATGAACTGTGCCTTGGAATGGAGGCTGCTTTAGTGGTAGGTGTTGCTGCAGGCAGTAATGGGCATCTTCAGGATGTCCTTCAGGAGGGGGACTCAGGAGGATATAGCAAATCACATGCTCTGCTTCAGGAGGGCTGAAAAGCAAGGACTGGAACAGGGGATGTTGAAGCAGTGTTTTGGTACACAGCCACCATATTGAGAGCAACTGGATAGTGACCTTGTAGTTTGAAATCTACTTTTCCAATCAAATTGGATGGCAGGAACCCCTTAATGGGAACTTAGTGTCCTCCATCACCTCTCAGGAGGAAGGGCAAACACCTCTGAGAGGTGGGCAGTGGCATGCTGGATGTGGACAACTACCAAGCAGACATAGTGTACCCAGCATCCTCATTTTCCTAGTGCACCATCTACAAGCTCACCTCACTGTTTAGTTACCAGCATGCCTTGATCTAATAGAACCCTTTATATCCTGTTAAGTGTCAGGAGAAAGTTATACTTTTACACGCCCAGCATCCAGATGAGCTCCTGTTCAGTGACCTCAGGGGGCAGATGGCCTGAGATGCTTTGTGGACATGATCATCTAGACAGAAGAATGCTTTGACTAAGGCCAAAATAGATTCTAGAAGTCACCATAAAGTAATGGCTCAACTACAAAAAGCAGGCTTATTTTGACTGAAACTTTCAATTGAGACATAGAACCTTTACTGTCTTGCTCAGTTTTATTTGTAATTTACTTGTATTTCACTGTATCTGGTTCTTACCAGACTATACAGTGAGACTGTTTACGAATTCCCTGTGGTTGCTGCAGCTTTGAATAAATTTTTAGAGTAGGAACAGGATTAAAGTTGTTTGCAAAAGTGGGGTTTTTTCCCCAGCTCCCACTGTGAGTGTATTTATTTCTTTCAGTAGTTGGTGCATTCAGGATGTCAGGGTTATGTGTGTGTACCTCTGTTACACCTCAAACGCCAGGGACTGGATTGGATTCACTTTTTACTGTGATGAACCCTTGGGGAAGGCGGTGAGTTTGTAACCTGTGAAGTGTGAGAGTAAGAAATGCTCTGTGCCTTTTAAATAGTGCAGAAGTTGTTCTTATGAGGGTGTGGGAAGGGAGAGGTCAGAGCTAGAAATGGTACAGGTGGAGAAACTGGATAGCTGTGTGGAGAGGGCATTCTTGTGAGCAGAGCATAAGCCTGCTGACCTGTTGGCAGCTAGAGACAGCCTCGGAGCAGTCTTGTCCTGCAGAAAACTTGGTTCTGTGTTGCTTGTCATTGGCTGTTCTCTTTTGTGGCAGTAGTAATTCTTAGGTAGGAGCTCCAGAGGCAGCATTTGATTCAAAAAACTTCCCGGGCATAGGGAACCATGTGTTGCAGGTCTCACAAAATGTAATGACAGACATCCCTATTCTGCTGGGCCAGCTGCCAGGAAATACCCCTCTCCAAAAAGGCTGGAGTAGAAATACTGCCAAACTGAGGGAGTAAGAGGAGAAAGAAGCAGTTGTAACCATCTGGTTACACACACAGTATTGTACTTTCTCCCTGGTTATCCTTTCCTTTCTTCTCCATCTTTGGGGGCCTCTTTGGGGGCTTCCCCTTTGCTTTCCTGTACTATATTCTTCTTGGAAACCACTGGAGGGGTCAGACCCCAGTGGAACCAGACTAAAACTGGAAACCCTGTTAAGTACCAGTCAGCATCAGCATCCTCAATTAAGAGCCACTTGGATTCTGAATTTATAGGTTCTATTGATTTTTTTTTCCAAAATAAACTCACAGATGTTGCCATGTGGTACTTCAAAAAGACAAGAAGCAATCAGTGCACTATATTTAAACAGTGCAATTATAAATAGACAAAATGGGTGTCTTTAAATGATTCATTAAATATAAATAATGGATCAACTTTGCCTTCTTTTTTCTGAAGGAGAAGGAACAAAGTGCACTAATGCTTGACTCAAATTTTAGTTTGAGAAGACACCATCAGAACTGAGGTAACATATTTACTCTTTATTATACTTTATCTCAGGATCAAGATAGTTTAGCTAGACCTGGTTGGTGACTTCTGATCATTTTTAGCTGTAATTCCATAAAGCTTCAAAATTGGTATGTACCTCAGGAAGCACTGGGTATTAGTATAGGTCTGAGAGTAAAGGGCAGCATTCTTTCCTGTCTCCCTGTGTCAAGAGTTTAAATGAATTTAAATAGAACAAAAAATGAAAAGGTATTTAAAACTACAGTTTAGTGCTGCAAGATTTGGTTGTTAGATAAATATTTAAGTACTGAGGCCTCCATCTATTTGAATGCAAAGTAACCAGTCAGTGGTTGGGGAAAAATAAATCTATGTAACTTTTTTTTTTTTTTTAAGAAAGAAACCTAACAAAAGAATACAGTTAAATACAGAATTAATTTTTTGTTGTCATAATAACACTTACTTGTTTCTGTATCATATAATTTAAAATTTTGTGTTAAAATTTTATGGACATACTAACTAGTACTTCTAGAGGAAAGGGGGGCAAATTAGAGGCCAGGTGGAGGGGGGCTGCTGCTGCTGTTGTCTTAGACACCCCGCAGGAGAAAGGCATGGAAGGGAAGGGCAAAGACCAGAAAGAGCATTCATTTCTGCAGCCAGTGCTGGGGGCAGGTGGGAAGCATGTTCCTTCCCTAACTCTGCCTGGCAAAGCTTGTTGAGTTTGTGTCACCACAAGGCTGCTTAAGGCACTGGCTTCAGTACTGCCTTGAGTTGCTGACTTGCAGCAGTGTTGTGCAGAGGAACCATCCTGGTTACTTAGGTTATGCTTCTTTAAGCAGAGGGCATAGAGAGGGTAGGGGTGAGTGAGGAATGAGAAATCTCTTTCAGGATTTAGCTGGTGGTGGTAGCTATAAGCCCTCTCCTTTACCCTTCAGGGAGAGAAGAAAAAGATCCTATGACTTTCCTTTGACGTGTCACCCATAAATGCTCTCTCATGAGGTCAGGATTGTCACCAAGATCACTCAAGTGTGGGTAATGAACTTACCTCTGTTAACCAGCATTCTCCAAACAAATACTCATGGCTTCTCTTGCAACTCTTAAAAATTTATGTGTATTTCTAGTCAAAAAACTCATGCGAGTCAGGTGGTTTAGCTGTTTGGTGTTTGGTTCTAGTATCCTGCTGGCCCAGCTGAGTTGGCCCAGCAATTAATGCACAATCTTCATCTGGTAGCAGTATTTGGAGAGTGAAGTGGTGCTCTCATAGCTGATAGCAAATCATCTTTGACTCTGAGGAGATGGCACAAGTTAGAGGAGCTGAAATGATGGGAATGAAAGATAATTGCAAAGAGGGGATAAGCACGAAGTGGGAATGTGTTTTAGGCGTGTGCCTGGCGGGTTGCAAAATATCTAGGAGTACAGTGATAACAGAATACAGACTACAGAATGGTAGAGCATACAATAAAAAGTCTGTTTAAATAAGAGTACTTTCTTGTAAATTGTTTTAGTACTGTAGCATGCAAAATAATGTTTATACAAAAAAAGTAAAAAAGGAAGCTGTTTCTACATTAATTGTGGAAATACAGAAATGGAAGAATGTGTGTTAGATTTTGCTTGTCAAATTTTTGGCTGGGTTGTGTTTGCTTTAAAAGTTAACAGGAAATATTTCTCCTAGGTTTACAGTAGCTATTTTCTTAATGAATGTAAATTACTTGTTTTTGTCAATGTCCTGATATTGTCCATGGTCCTTGTGAAAATCAAAACTTCTGTTTTGTTTCTTATTACTTCCTTAGTTGAGCCAGTGAATTTGAACTGTTGTTGACTCAATATATTTTGTTCCAGCTTGTTTCTTGTGGGTGTTTTTTTTATTATGCGGTGTGTACTGTAATGAACACTTTTTTCATCAAGTTTGCAGTTTCTACTGCCTTTAGGGTCAAATGAGGCTGTGCAGCGAGGCAATGTTCATTCAACAATGTCTCATTCCTAAAAAATCCCATCATTTTGCTTTCATTTACCTCAGTTCTTTCTGCACTATTATATGCAGTTAAAAAAAGCATCAAAACCATCTCTCTTAAAATCCCACAGAGTGTAGAGAAACTTCTCTGTGAACAGTGACGGCCTGCTCTGTGTCCTCTCTGCCCCAGCAGTGCCAGCTCCCCACGTTTCTTCCTATGGCTCCTGGGCAAGGAGCAGTGCTGGAGGGAGCTCTCCTGGTGCTCTTGGGGTGCTGGGGGTGTTCTTGCTGCCAGGCATGTCAGTGATTACCAAATCAGCAGCAGAATAGCTTAGCTTTCACTTTAGGCTAAACAAAACTGCTGTCCTCTCTGTTAGTCTAACCCTTCTGGTCACCTAATTTAATTCTATGCAATCTGGACTTTACCTCTTTCTTAAATAGTCTTGAAACCTGCTAACAGTCTCAACCCACATCAAAAATACTGCTCTGAGAGAAACATCTCGCAATAATCTACTAAATGCAGGCAGATCCAGATTTTTTTCTCCTAGGTAAGAGTATTCAGATGCTCTTAGACACAGCCAGTCTTGGGATTGTGCTGTATCTGTAAAGAAGTGCCTCTTCAACACAGTGATTCATTCAGGTTTCTTTCTGTTTCGTAAGTTTGTCCTTCATACCCTGTGGCTTACCATTGATTCTGTTGGCAAAAATTTGTTGGTCTCTGAGTTTTCTCAGCTTTTTCTAAGATAAAGACATTTTCTACATTTTAAAATTGATTAGAAATAGACAAATTTCTGCATTTCATCCATACAGTACAAATTTGATATGTATAGACATAATTTACGGGTCTAATATATCATGCTGTTTTTTGAACTAGAAGCAGTGACATTCTGTTTCTGTAGTTGCTCCTTAGACACATCAGAAACAGTGTAATTTTTCTTTATATCTGTATGGAGAAGAGAATGATCTTGTATTACAAAGTAATGGATCATTTTTGACTGTTCCATAAAGCATTGTGAATCCTCTCTAATGGGAGAAAAGGAAGTTAATTAAGCATGGTATTAAATCAAGCTGTTTATTTTTCAGTTCCATTTAGCTGAAAGGCTACTGATACATTTTCATATTGGAAGTAACTTCTATTAAATTTCAGCGCGTGGTCAAGATGGCTATACAGGAATTCAAAGCAAAATAATAGACTCCATGTTCTCCATTCATACTTTCTTGGAGTAGGGACAGAGTTCACCAAGGGGAAGTACAAAGTCCTGCACCTGGAGAGGAAGAGCCCCAGGCACCAGCATATGTTGGGGGCTGCCCGGCTGGGAGGCACCTTGTCGGAAAAGGACCTGNAAAAAAAAAAAAGTAATGTTATTCTGAGCTGGGTTAGCCAAAGCACTGCCAGCAGTTTGAAGGTGGTCATCCTTCTCCTCAGCACTGGTGAGGCCGCACTTGGAGCGCTGGGTCCAGTCCTGGGCTCCCCAGTACAGGAGAGATATGGGCATACTGGAGAGAGTCCAGTGAAGGGCTACTGAGACTACTAAGGAACGAGAGCATCTCTCCAATGGGGAAAGCCTGAGGGAGCTGGGACTGTTCAGCCTGGAGAAGAGGAGACTCAGGGGGAGCTAACTAAACAATTTTTCATATACCTGAAGGTAGGGTACAGGAGAGGATGGAGCCAGGCTCTGTTCAGTGCTTCCCAGTGACGAGATCAGAGGTGCTGGGCACCAGCTGAAATGCAGGAAGTTTCCCCTGAAAATCAGGGAAAATTTTTTCACTCTGGGGGTGACCAAGCACTGGCACAGGTTGCCCAGGGATGTGTTTTGAATTTGCAAGCCACTGTAGTAAAAGCAAAGCAGAAGTGGTAGGTAGCAAAGTGGTGTTACACTGTAGGTGAGTATAATGGAAAAGAACAAAGTAAAGAGGTAGCATCCTACTGTAGTACTCTTACGTGTACTCTGGTAATATAAAGGACAGTAACACACAGATATGTGTACAAATGTCACATTTCACTCATTCAGGGGGTTTAATTATGCAAAGCAGTTTATAATTAGGAACACTGCCTCGTTAAAACTAATTGCAAAATATAGAAGTTTGGAATATCATAAACATTTGTCACTCTTTAAGAATGAAACTACTGGCTATAATGAAATTGGTAGAAATAAAGCCACACAGCAGCTAAAAAAACCCCTCACCATAATTGGGTAGGATTATACTTTGTTATAACTAGTAAAATATGAGGCATTTTTGTTCTTTAATCATTTCAACTGAAAAAGACAGGATGCATACATCATTTGTATTGCTGAGAGCAATAGATAGCACAAAAATATCATCAGCAAAATAACAGAAAAACTGAAAGGCACACTACGTGCATCACATTTCTTGGCAGTGACTCTACAGACCCCTTCCTCCACAATTGTTTTCAACAGTCTTTGCCATTCACATTAGTGTTCCTATGTTTAAAGAACTAAATAATTGTAATACATTGATGACAAGGATATGAAGGTTTTCGCCTGAAGATCACGAGTTCAAATTTAAATATAAGTGTCAATGACAAAGTAGTTGCCCTCTGCTGAGCACTCTCTCTTAGGGGGAGCTGTTGGTCCTAGTCTCGAGCTCTGTGGAAACATGCCCACATAACACATGGCACGGGAGTGATCAAGCTTGCCAGAGGGTAAGAATTAAATGGGCATCTGGACACTTAATTATTCTCTGGCTCCTACAAAGTATGTTTATTTTTGAAAATATGTGGTCAGAACAGCAGTCGAACCCAGTTGGATTGCCTCTGAGTATTTTCTTTGCCTTGACTCTTTCTGAAGCTGAGACATGATATGATCAATCTCAGAGATCTGTGAATGCTTCTTTAATGTAATGCATGAATGGATGTATTAAGTAAGATATGATTAGGGAGAATTAATTTTTCATGTGTTTTGCTTCAACTAAGCTTCTCCAGTAATGTCAACTGTAAAGCTGTCCTGACTCTTATTATTCATAAGTAAAATGTCTTGTTCATTATTATTTATAAATTTTTAAAAAGGGCAGTTGTTTGGATGGGAGATGAGTTTTTTTCTTTTTAAGTATTAATGGAGAGTTTTTTGCTTTTGCCAACCCTTTCTTATAACTGTAATTCTGTGACCAAGATGTATTCTTGTAAATGCCTCTTACACACGTCTTAATCTGATAAAAATATCCATTGGCATGATTGAGTTGCACTGGAAAAATTTGGGGTTAAAACTGGCTTGTAGTGCTACAACTAAAATCTTCCAGAAAGAGACAAAGCTTTTTAGTGTTACACCTTTTGTCCCTCTTGCTTGTATTTCAAATGTTTTTGGGGTTTATTTTGTTTGATTGGTGGTTTTGTCGTTTTGTTTTGGGGGTTATTTTTCAATTTTTTAGAGCAACTGGAAAGATTTAATCATGAAGCCCCTAGTGCGTTTCAGGTTATGTGCTTTTCTCCCTTTATTGTGGGCTACCACTGCTGCCATATGGTCATTACCTATACAAGGGTTCTCAAGTCTTCAGTTGAGAAGTCGAAGAATTATTGTGGAATCTTTTAACTTGTTTCATCATTTGGTAGATTTGGGGATATTAATTGTGTTCATTCTGTTGCTTCATAATGCTTCCTGCATTTCACTGCTACAAAAAGCTCCAGCTATCCCTCAGCTCCGTCTAGGTACCAAAGAAACATCCTTTTTAGTCTCTTCTCCTACCCCAGTAGCTTCCAGTTATAGCAGTGAATATGTTTACTCTGAAAGTTTACTGTATTTTAAGAATACAGTAAAATGTGGATAATAGAATTTAAATAGCAGAACTACAGGGCTAGCATTGAGTGATTCCATCCCTCCCCTGAACTAATTAAACCACCTCTTTGCTGTCACAGTAGTCTTCAGAACCAGAGAAATCTTTTGTCTTGAAATCTTGACAAAGTGGAGAAGATCTGTCTTCATTTTCTTTTCCTAGTGGCTGTTTTAGCACTCGCTTTGGAGAATTTCTCTTTTTCATGTGCTGGTTTCATCTTTTCTTGCACAACCTGTAAGATCTGTTTCTTGATCTTTGATACTGTATGTTTAATTGTAGGATTGCTCTCTTTTTTCTGGTAATGAGTTGATCCATCTGTACCCTAGGCCTGCCTCCTTTTTGGATCAAACTCAGCCTTCACCCCACCTGAAAAAAACCCAAAAACTTAAATGCCTTCTAACTACTTATTTGTAGCTAAATTGGGGCTCCCAAACTTTGCTTGGCCTGCCTTCTGCTACCTTTTTCATTGCCACGGATGAACTCATCATCCAGCCCATCGCTTTGAACCTGTAAGCTACTGGTACTTTAAGGTCCTGGCCTCTGGACTGTATCAAAAGATCACATGATATTAGCTAGCTGAGCTGCCAAACTTTATCATTCTTTTCTGTCTACCTTCAGAACTGTAGGCCATGCCATCATTATGATTTCATCCGTCCAGTCTCCATGCCTGTTGCTTCATATGCTTAAAGTATTCAGCAGCTCTCTTGACTTGTCACTTCCTTCAGCAGTTTGCTTTTTTCACAGTTGCCCAAGTCAGATTACTTGGCTTTTATTTTCAATATCTTCGGCAAAAGTACCTTTTATGAATAGTTAAGGTTGATCCCTCTCACAACTCTGCCAGTTATGCCAGACTCTGTCTCTTAAACCTTCACTATCCTGTAGCAAATGTACTTCTTTCCTTCCAATGCAGCCTGGCCTACTGCTCTGAATCAGAAGTTCTGCGTGTTTTGATTTGTTCATGTTTCTAAAAGGACTTGAAATTTGCAAAATTTTTGTTTGTTTATGGCATTTGATGTCTAGTGTATTAATCCTCTTATTTTGGTCATCTCCAGATCAAGTCGCCTTGCCTTGCCTTGTCTTACTTGTTTTTCCTTTCAATGCCTGGTCAGATGTCTGGAGAACGTGGGAAGCTGCTGAAGAATCACCTTTTCTCTCAAGGCCAGGAGGTGCAGCTATGACTTGTCCAGTTCAGGATTGTGCTGGTAGCCAGACTTATCAGGAGTGAATGCTTTCCTTTGGCTTCACTGGACTACTGTGATTTATCCCTTCACTCCATGCCCACTGGGTGTCTGACTCCTGATATTGAGTAGGAATTTCCTGTCACAGGGTTCCTGTGATAAGCATCGGTCAAGATGCTGATGGCTTCTGTATTCCGTGTGTATTCTGTTCTGTCTTCTGTGCTTACTGGTAAAGGTCTAAAGGGTTGGTGCTTTTGTTATGTGGAGCCTGTCATCCATCCTGTGAGTATATTTTTGAATTGAACTGAATGTCTGTTTCATGACTGCTTATAATTTGGTGATTATGGCACTTACAGGCCAATAAAATGCTATTATCACCCTGCAGTAACTGTCAGCACAATATTATTTACATTCCTTTAAAAGCTTACTATAACTTTACTTAAAAAGTCAGAGTTTTTTTTCAATGATTATATCCTTTCTTATAAGCTGTAAAACTAGTGTTTCTTTCACAGAAGCAAATGTATAAGCTGGTTGGTTTTGGGGAAAATCCCCCTGTGCTGTTTTTCCTTTTTTTCTTTTTTCTCTTCTATACGCAGCAGTTGCCAGTATACTCTTGTGCTGCAAATGTGAATTCACAGATGCTAGAGAGGATAGTGTATTTCTACCTCTTTGAAATTAATATAGGTGTCAGTATTTTTAATACTGTTGCTGATTCCAGAGGCCTTAGCAGGTTGTGGTCCTTATTTACTTTCTGCTTTATCCATGCAGAGAGAGAGAAAAGATTCTCATCCAACATTTTGACTATTCCAGCATGAAAAAAAATAAACCACTGTGACCAAATTGATAATATACAAGGCACTGAACACAGGGATGTGCATGCTTTTTTTGCTAATTAAATGCATGGCAATTGTGTTGGAATTAGAGGAAAGAATTAGTGGCACAAAATTAGGCAGAAATTAAGAGCATACAGGTTGATTTTGCTTGTTCACAAGAGTGTTCCAAAATGCTGAAAGCAATGAAAAATTGTGTGTAAGGGGTTAATTTTTTAAGGAAAAGGTGTGTTAAAATAAAGAAGTTAAATGGAAATAGTTTATTCCATGAAGATACTCCTTAATGTGCACAAAAGCAGTAATCTTCAGATGGATATGCTTTAATATGTGGTATTTTCAAGGGAGATTTTTCAGTGATGCTCATTTGAGACAGTGCAAGAGAGAAAGATAAAACAACTGAGATTTACAATTGTGGTCTGCTGAATTTTTATTATTTGATTTGTCAAAGCTGAGCCTATACAGTTTCCAAAATGTGCCTGTTCTAAGTCTGCTGTCATGTCTCAGCTGAATCCTTCTAGTTAAATATAATTGTTTCATTGCAGTAATTAGGGTATTTTGCAGACTACAAAGACAAAATGAACCAAAACACAAATTTCCAAATATAGCTATTGCAATGAA
This sequence comes from Platysteira castanea, assembly GCA_013397175.1. Taxonomy (NCBI): domain Eukaryota; kingdom Metazoa; phylum Chordata; class Aves; order Passeriformes; genus Platysteira; species Platysteira castanea. The sequence continues at coordinate 3,447,017 of VYXC01004103.1, read as the reverse complement.
AATTGAAGACTAGTCTGTCAGTTTGAATTCACCTTTTTTTTGGCTTTTCAGTATTTAATGAAATATTTTCTATTTATTTTCTCACACCTGTAATGTGCTGTAGTTGTAAATTATGCTTCATTTGTCTGGATTAAAGTAGGGATATCTCTTACTATGACAAAGAGAACAGTGAACAAGTTGGAAAAAATAGATCTAAACAAATTTGATTTTTCACTCATCTGCAAACACAATTAAGTTAACTGAAGGAAATGTTATTACAGCAATTCACAAACTACTGTGAAAGAATCTTTAGTGCTTAGTCCAGTCATCCTAGAAGTCATGTGTATTTTGAAATCTGGACGTGTTCTAAGGTGTTCAAAATACAACCTTTAAGATACTCGGAATTAGGCTGTCTAGGGATGTTATCTGAAGTCGGTCAACTGTATCTTGTGTCACTTTGGAATATTGAATGCATAACCTCTGAAATGAAGAAAGATGCATTGAAGGTATACAGTGTGGCATTTGATAAATGGGGAAAAAAAATCTTTTGCCCAGTGTAAGGAGTGCCCTCCAACTAGTTTGCATGTTTCTGCTTTCAAAGTATATTGAAATGTAAGCAATAAACTTCTTACGTTACCACTTCAAAACAGGGGTTACTTTTCAAATGTAAATAGAGTTTTCATTTTTACTGTGTGAAGTGGTCCCAAGGGTTGACGTTGACATTTTCAGAGTCAGAAAATCGGGCAAAATTTATCAATCATTTCACAGTTTACCTCTGTGTGAAACGTTGTTTGTTGTAGTTAGTTTGTTTTACATACCTGCTCAGTCATTTTCCTCACTATACACACAGTCCTAATCCTTGGATGCTCAACTAATTTTTGAAGTGAGATGAAGGCTTTACTTGTGTGGTTAAATATGAGAGATGGGAAAGAAAACTACCCAGGTGTCCATATCAGCATACAGCTGATGTGTTCTTAGGGGAAAAATCCTTGAGCTAATTTAAATCTGTGAGTGATGATGGATGCCTTCCTTTTCTATTAAAAGACAGGAGAGGGAGCTGCTACATCTATTCCACAATTCCATTTTCTCCACCTCAAAAATTATAAACTTTTAGGATGTACCTGAGGGAAAAAGAAATTTTGATGAGATACATTTGGATGTGCAGTTTTATTCTGAAGAACGATGCATTTCAAAGCAAAGGACCTATTAATCAGGAATACCCATGCTTATTTCACAAAACAGCTTGAAAGTTGGGAGCTAGAAGATCTTATTTGGGTCTGTATGCTGTGGCTACCACAGCAGTTATGAAAGGAGTTATTGTGAAAACATTCTCATTTTTAAATAGGGGAATATTATTGGCAAGTGACAGTCTCCTTGAATCAGGATCATCCTTAATTTCATTGGTTGGGTCTGTTTGTTATATTCTGCATCCCCCCACCCAATCTGCTTATTTCCTCTTTATTCCTTTCCCTGCCTGTTAATTTCAGCCTTTTAAAAACATGCTCAACTGTGAGCATTTAGTTTTAAGGAAGATGAAGAGACGTAGAAGGGACCTTTGGAAATCAGCCTTTTTCTCTAGGCTTAAACATTTTTATTAGTTAGATATTCATTTTTATTTTGTTGCTGCTGCCGACTGTATTTGCTTGGTGCCTATATTGCTGAAAAAGAGTACCTTAACCTGGTTTGATAAGCTCAACTGAGACCTTACCTGTGTAAAGCAGGGTGATTTCAGGTGTTTATCGGGCTGTCACTCGGTCAATGCTTTGTGTTTTTGCAGTAGTATTGAAAACATTGTTGCCTTGTACTCAGCTTTTGCTGCTCTTCTGGGACTGCTCCAACACTGCCTTCATCCTGTGTTTGCACAGTTGATTGTGTGTGTAAGTCTCCAGCCTTGGATTTGTCCCTTGCTGAATGTCAAAGAGGTTTCTTTTCAGACAGTTTACCAACAATCTCAGTTATTTTGAGTTTCTTCTGACTGCCTTTGTCATCTGCAAACAAACATATTCTTTCTTCAACCTCATTAATTAACAGTGAACAGCTGGCAGTGCCACTTAATCTCTTTCCATTTTGAGAGGTCCATTGAAAGCTCCTCTTTGTCTATAGTTGGCCAATCCATTCAGCATCTATGTTTCTTGTCAAGACTGTGCAGCACAGATTAGTTCAACTTTATTTCTAATGATTTTAATAAGAGATATCTAAATAGTTAGCTTGTAAAGTTTTCATTAAGAGGTATAAGAGAAGCTTTTTTTGAGGTCACTGAAAAGCTCAGAGTTAGTTCTTGCTGTAATAAAGTCTTGTAAAAACAGCTTTTTCTCTCAGATGCAATTAATGTAAATTGCATAAGGGAAGTTGATTAGCTTAGATTTTGCTGCAGGTTGATTGCACTCAAATAGGACATAGTAAAAGAATGAAAATGTGGCCACGATTTCTTTGTTCTGTTAGAAGCTGGGTTGCCTGATACTAAAGTGTATTATTTATAAAACTGACTGACTAATCTATATCACCCCATTTACTTAAATGGGCAAAATGCTGAATTATTTAGTGAGGTAATATGGGAGACCCTCTGAACTAAAGCAATTTTGCTTCCATGTTCCTCATGCTCATGAGAACTCCTCAGTCCCTACAGTAGCCTTTTGCAGCCTGGTTTGCACCAGTGGTTTCACAGGAAAAAAAAGGAAAATCCTGTGACCAGAGGTGAGGTGGAGCTTATACAGGAAACTTTGACATCTGACCTTGGGGAAATCGGTTTGTCCCACACACTTTGGAGATACTTGAGTTCCTTACTTCTATTGATTTCCTTGAGTTAAATGTCTAAATGCCTTTGAAGGGCCAAGTATTTTGGGTATGACCATGTATTTTGAGTAATTGAAGTTGATGGAAGGCTGCGCTCAACACAGACTGCCTGCCATTACAGGCAGTGATTATAACTGATCAATCACCATGTTTATCTGAGTGAAATCTGACCCTCCAAAATGGAATTGTCATTCAGGTGTCTCCTCACCTTCACAGCACCTCTGAATATATTAAAGAAGATGTGACCCTGGATCGTATGGACTATGTAGTACCCTAACACCAAAATAAGTAAGAACAAAGATACTAAATGGCAGTCAGGTGCCAAGGTCTTCTGGCTTGTGAAAAGTTAAAAGGGATGCTGGATTTGACTGTACTACAGACTTTGGTGCCTTAATTTACTCATCAGATTCTAGCCTCTGATTTTCTTTAACTTATATGTTTTTTGATGCATACTAAGGGATATCCAATATACCTGTATGTTCTCTTTACATTGTTAAACATCAGATTTGCTCACAAAATGTTTCATTCTTCCCGCAGAATTCTTTGTGCTTCTTTTTTTTTCCCTTTCATAAACTCTTTGGGGATTTTTAGATAGAGAAGGATTCTCAATCTACCACTAGCCTTCAAAATGTTTTTTCTGGGCGTGATAGTCAAATTTGTTTAATAGTACATTACTTTCAATGCTACCTTGGAAAATTTTCCTCCACTTCATTCTTCATTGTGTTCATATTCCTTCCTTTTCCCATCAAGTTGTGCTGACTGGTACCTTCAGCACATAAAGTGTGAGTGTGAATGGGTTGTGTCCTTGTGTATTTCATGAAATGTGAATTTGATGCAAACTATTTCAAGTTTTTTGGGAGGTCCTACAGAGACAGCTTTCTTCTGAAACTACATTTGACTTCTGCTGTGAATTAGATCTCTATGTATTCCACTGTGAAAAATGTTGAAGACCTGGATGATTTCTTTGTAGTCCCTTTAACTCAGGTTTAGATAAAAAAGTTTTGCCTTACTGGTTTTTGAGATTTTTGTGTCTTGAATGGATCCTGTACTTTGTGTTGGCTTTACTCCAACCCAATGAAGTTGCCTGTGCAACAGGTGATTTCTTTCTATATCACCATAATGCTAATTAATATGCTGGAATTATGAAGTATCGCCTTTATGACTATAGGAAAACGCAGCAGCAGTGAACACAGATTGTTTTGTTTCTGCAGCTTTTATTTGATAATATTTTAGTTAATTATAATTTGGAGAAAGATAGCTTGCCTGCAAGCACAATTCATTTGTCTGCGTGATTTAATTAATAGTTAATGATATCAGGATCCCTACATAATTAAATTATGCAACCACATTTGTGTGTAAATTATTCTTTACAACTGGCATTTTAACACTGATAGCCTCAGGAAATAAGAGCAGTTTTCTGTATTTTCAGCAGCCTTCTTGCTAGGCTCAGGAACCTATTTCCCCTCTTGCTGAAAGTGACAGGTGTTTGGCTGGAGACCACGGTGGGTTTGAAGAAAACAGTTTGAATCAATGTAGTTCTCCAGTCTGGAAATGATGGGATGAGTTTTTTGTGTGTCAAGAGCTGGCTGCATGCTGTTTGTGCAGGGACTTAGCTCCTCTCTGTGCTAGCACCTGCTTCCCTGTCCATATTATATTTTCCTGTTTCCTTTTAAAGCTTTGTAGTCTTTGATAAACACCAGAATTTTCTATGTATCTCTTTCACTTTAGTATGCACCTAATCTTCAATTGCATTAGCATCTGCATACACTGGTCTTTATTCTGTGCAGCCTTTTATGCAGCCCTGAGAGTTTATGATAGCCAGGTAAAATTGGGGGGTGCAGGTCAGAACACAAGTGGAGGCCAGAAGACAAGAAGTGACTTGTCAGATGTTGCACAGGAGCTTCCTGTAGTGCGGGTCACTACCTCTGGTGGCCAAGCCTTGGCTCAAGCTCTCAGCTTGCCTTCCCTCTCCATAATTGTCCTGAAACAACCATCTCCAAGGTATTGTTCTCCACAGCATGGAACAGAGTGCAAAATATGTGGCTGAGAGATGTGTTATGATAATGGTGGTGCAGTGCTTTCTTTCAGTAACTGGTTGGAACAGACCAGAAAGTGTATATTGTTTTCTACCTCTTTAAATGTGTATATGTGTGCACTGAGAAGTTACAGCACATCATTTGCAGAAGTAGCCTGTTTTGCCTGTCTCTGTTTCAGATCTATTTTTATGTACTGCTTTTGTTTCAAGGGCCTGAATAGCAGTGTTTGTTTGTGAAATTGTGCATATCCTGAATCTTAAATTTCTAGTGGATCTAAATTTGTACCCTCCTAATGAAAGTGTCATAAATAAGCATCCTTTAGATATCTGGCACATTATGGATGTAAAAAACAGATAGAGCCAAGCTTAGAATGTAAAAATTTGTGTATAATACTCGATGCTTTTATACCAAAGAAAGAAACCATAAAAAACCCCAACCATAAAAAACCTACCGTAAAAGCTAACTTTTCTTTGGATTTTTGACACATAACATTTTTTCCCTTTATATTGTCACATAAATTTTTTAACCTAGCTCTCATGATAGTGTAGTAATTGGTATTTTGAAAATTAATATTTAATGCTTCAATTTGTTCTGTGTTCTGAATTTATTTGTTAACTGTGAAACATAAAAAGAAACATAGTGGGATAAAGATTATTAAAGCTGAAAGAATTTCAAAAATGTTTCATTTTAGACCTTGTGCCTGTTTTAGCTGCAGATCTTTTTTTTCTTTCTTTTTTTTTCTCCTCTCTCTAAGATGGGTAGCTGTTTTCATTTTCAGACTTCTGTAAGTCTGGGAATTTCAGAATTGTCTGGGTCAATCCAGATGGAACTGTCCGAAGTATTCATAGTACTATTGATTAGGAGGAGAAGAACCTAATTTTGATGTTACCAGAAAAAAAAGTGTTATCAGGGATTTAACTTAATTCTGAGGTAAATTGTTGCAGTGGTGGCAAAGGGGAGGCTATCACTCTATTTCTTGCACAGCAGCTTTCCCTAAAGTACCTTGGAACCACACTGAAATGGGGGGACTGTGTGCCATCAGCTTGATATAGAAGCAGCACAAGGAAATGCAAGTCTGAAGTGAATGTAGGGTGGGTACACTGGTTTGAATAAAGGGGAGTGAACCTTTTTTACTGTTTTGCCACATGACTTGGTATATAGATGTATTCAGTGAGAGCGTATATGGTGAATCTCTCATCTCTTCAGAGGTGTGTTGTACAGGAGAAAAAGCAAGCAAGCAAATGAATATGGTAAAGCCAAAAAGGACAGAGTTCCCTAACTGATAAAGTCCTCAGGAAATTTGGCTTTTGTAAGGGTGAAGACAGGCAGAGAAGGTTTATGTCCCTTAAGGTTGCAGATGTTTTGGACTGAAGTGCGGTGCTGAGCTGCATGGGTGGGAGGATCGTTCAGGCCTGTGAATGGTGAGGCCCTCCATCCTCCCTCAGCGTCCTTCCTGTGAGCTACGGAGGAGGAGAAGGAGGGAGCCACGTATTTATTTTGTAAGATCCATGTGCACTTCTTTTCATCGTATTTCTTGTCTTCTTGTTTCTGCCCTGTGCACCTCCATGTGATTTAGGGCCGTGTGGACATGGACCAAGCATGGAATTACTGTGGGACAGCTTTATGTGTTCCTCCTCTCCTTCTCAAGATTTTTTGAGCCACTTCTAAGGTTCCTGTTACAGAAAAGGTAGCTTTTCATTATTCCTGGGTACATGGTGTACTCGGAGCTATCTAGCATCGATATACATTATTCAGACTCTATATAATGGCAAGCAACCAGCAATGTACGTAATCATAAGATCAAAGAGACTTGGAAAACAGCAGAAAAGAGGCTGTTTCCTCATTAAATTTAGAGCTAAGGACTCAGGCAGAAGCTGAAATAAACCTTTTTTTATTAGGGAAAAAAAATTATTGCCTGCAGAGTATCCCAAATGTTTACCTAATACTGCCAGGCTTTAAAGTGCTTGCAGGGCTCGTGTTCTGTGCACCTATTTCCTTCATAATGCGCCTTCCTTGGGGAAGATAATCTCTGTGAGAAGGGGACAGTGTGACCCAGAAACAAGGCAGCTCTGGTCTTGGGGCAGCTGGGAGAACATTGTGAGTCCTGTGACCAAGTGGTTGTGTGAGTCTTGGCAAGTTAATTCTCTTTGTTTCGCAGTGCTTTACCTAAGCAGGCAGGGCAGGCAAGGCCAGCTACCAGCACAGTTAAAGTTTCCTACAGTATGTTTGTGCAGTGCCTAGGGCAGCACAGTCCTCATTGTAAAAGGCCTCAGTGCCAGAAAGAGCACACGTCATGAGCTGTGCAAAACACACAACAGTTTCAAACAGACCCTCCTGGACAGATCGTAGGGTAACACAGCTCTGTGAATATGAAAATCAACACTTACTAATGTTTTTAATACTTTAAGCTTCAATTTCATAACTGTGATCTTTTGACGAAATCCCCAAGTGACAAAGGTTTGTAGGGTCTGACTCTAGTGGAGGGAGGCAATGGGATAATGTGCTAGTTAACAAAACAAATGTCGCAAAGAATGTGCAGAATTTTCCATGATTAAAGATTTTAATTCTGTTCTCCCAGGTAAATTTTTCAGATGTGTGTTTTTTGATTACCCAAGAGAACGGAATTATAGCTGAGCAATATTTAAAAATACATGTTATGTACCTAATAGGCCAGCACTGTTGAATATATGTAATTACATTTCCATAGCTTTTTTTTCCCTGAGTTTGTAATGTTAATAATTTCTGAACTGAAAGAAGCAAAAGATTTCTTAATAGCAAATGTAGAAATAAAACTGCAGTCCTAGAAGAGGCTTTTTTTACAGCTGGATTCATTCTTGTGTAATCTAAGACCTGTGCATTACCCTGTCTGTTTTTACCTTTCTGGGACAGCTGGCACTATGGATGGATATTTTGGAAATATGCCAAGGGGTATCTCCCAAGCTGAGCAGATGTTACATTAATTTAGGAGAAGAGTTTAATATTAATCGCATGCAGAAATTTGGACCTAGTCACATGGAAAAGTCCATATTTGATGCTTACATTGACTGTATGGATGCTTACATTGACTTGGCATCCTCCAAGTCAGCTTTCTTTCCACAGTTATTTAAAGTATCACCATGCATTGCTAAGTTTTCATTCCATGCTATGTTTTCCAAAAACAACAAAAAAAGGTGAGACCTAATCATAATCTAAACTGTGTGATAACTTATTATCAAACATAATGGGAGCTCTCATTTTCCCTCTGAAGTAAATATTTTAAAACATGCAACATCCCAAATTCAAATGATCATATTTGCCTTATTAAGATAACATTCACACAAAGTTCCACATGCTTTTAGTAGTATTTAAAAGGGCTAATGACAGGGGTAAAGTTTCATAGTTTTCAGGGGGCATAAGACTACTGAGTATCTAATGTAGTAATCAGCATGCTGACTCCGTGATCTTTTTTCTACTTTGTTGGTTAGCAGAGCTAAGGAGGTTAACATTTCAGGCTGCAAAGTTCAGTTATTTATGATCCAAGGGATGGGAGATTTCCATGAAAAATCAAAGCTGCTTTGTATGTAGGTGCCAGTGAGTTGTATTCCATGTTCCAGTGTTGAGCATTGCTCCTGGTTTACGTGTTCGTACAAACTACGCTCAAAAGGCTGAAGACCCTCAAGTGTTCAGTGAGGAAGCAAAACACAGCAACAATAACTTATGTTGATTGCACAAAGTTCTACTGCTAAGCAAGTCAATGCAGAATCAGCCTTTACATATTGATAGAACGTGGTGGAACAAAAAGCATATAAACCCTCACTAAACACAACAAAAGATCAGGAAAATTAAAATGTTACTATTTTTACTATTTATATTTAGAGAATTTTGCTCTCTTGCATTTGATCAAAAATCATTTAATTAGGTTTTCTATTTTACAAGTAATTCCATCTGTGTATGTTCTTGCTCTAAAGTCGTTTTAGGTTCTGTCTTGCCTCTGGTATAGTTTTTCACCTCCATAAGATGTGGCTGAGTAGGGTGTCTGCCTTACACAGGAAAGTTACAGTCTGTGTTGCTGTAGCCTTGGAGAACCCGAGAAACCTTTATTGTTTATTTCATTAATGGTCCCATTTCATAGCTGGAGACTAAGGTTAATAAGTTGATGTAGTTGAAGCCCAAATGTGTTCAGGAAGGACTTTCTGAAGGTGAATGTGTGACCCCTTCAACCCTGAAAAAAGGAACAGCTCCTATGCAAGAGAGTCTCTTGTGCAAGAGGAAGAAAGGAACGGGCATCAGAAAAGCTGATCTAGACACACTGTGGGAGCAGGGCTAAATATCCTGTGCTGAGGCAGCTCAGCCCTGACTCTGTTGTAGGTATTGCCCTGAACAGTGCCCCAGTTGGGCTCCTTATCTGGTTCTTGTCCATTCTGGGTCTCTAAAATGGTTACTGTCCTAGTTGATAATGGAGAAAAATGCCTGCCTTCATAAAAGGTGATTAAATGCCCTCTATGTCTCTGAGAGACATTCTAGTATATAAATTTAAAGGGATTGTCACAAAAGCCTTAATTTTTTTACCAAGTCAGATAAATTTCTGTGCTTGCATGTCTTCATTAATGTAGCTGAAGACATTTGAACTCACTGAATGCGTGATTATATAAACAGAGTATTTTTAAAAGCCCTTTTAATAAGGAATACCTAAAGTTTATTTCTAGGAGAGATTTATATTTCTTGCCCGGATGTTGCCAATTTTTGACTCATCTGTATGGAAGTGAAAAACTGTGTTTTTCAGCCTTAAATAGCTAGACCACAAGGGTTTGAGTATATTTTTATGAAAAGAGGATATCTTTAAAAAAAGCACTTTTTCTTTTTTTTCCCCCAGAAAAAAATTATGCCAGTGTATGCTTGCGGGATAGTTAATAAAACTGTGATTAATGAAAGCCCTAAGGCTTATTTCTATATCTTAAAAGTAAAGCAGCATTTCTTGAAAATTTATTATTTTGTCTTGGTGGTGGTGGGGAGACTAGCCACAAAGTGGTTGTTGAAAATAAAATGAGACTTCAGTTTTCTCTCCAAGCAATTTGAAATGAAAGAAGTTTTGAAGCTTGCCAGAAGTGCTTTATTTAATGAAATTTGAGAGATTGTTTATTCCTGTGTGGCAACAACAACATCCACGTATTCAGGGTTCACGGAGCTGAATGTTTGTCTCATAATGGCAACACCAGATCCATCATGTAAAGGGTTGCAAGGTCATTCAGCAAATAACTACAAGTTTAAGAGTTGACAGAGCAATATGTAATTTCAGAAGTAATTTTCTGTACTTGTGTATCTGGGTGTTATGAGTAATCTGTGCACTTGTGAGTGATTGGCTACAGCTTACACTATTTTAAAGATGATAAGAATGTCTGCATGCTTATCAAATGAGGGCATGCTGATTTTTTCTTGTGTGTGTGTGGTTTTTCCTTACAGACAGTCATACTGTGATTACTTAATATATACTGTATTTTCAGTGATGGTGTGGAGCCTAGACTTACCGCCTTGAGCTGAGATATATACTTTTGGGATGTGAAAACAGTATAAGGTTATTCTAAAGCAAATTTTAAAACCCCAACCAAACAACAAAAACCCCCACAGTAAGTTCCAATCTCTGCTGTTATTGAAATAGCAATATTTTACCATATTCTAAGCTATGGTATTTATTCTGTTGTATTAAAATCAGTTTTCCTTTTGTTGGGGGCTGATGCATGTAGGAATCAATCCAGTGGAAAAAACCACAGTTAATTATAATTACTGTTCTGTTTGCCTGTGTTGGCAGAACAGTCCGTGTCCACAGGGTATCACATGTCCCCTCCATACAAAGTAGAACTATGTATATTGTGTAATCCTGTTCATTCTCTCTGTAAAATGGGTGGCTGCTGAGTGGGTTTTGTGGGTTTATCTCAAACCGTTCACTTAATGTGCAGTATCAAAAGATGCACTTGATATACCTGGCCTGAAATGCTGAACATCATGTACCATGGAGTTCTGGAGTAAAACACAAATTTGAGTATTTTTGTAACCTGCATTGAAGTTTTTACCACTTTAGGTTTCTGATAAGATTTATTCTTTCCCCAAGCTCTTCTCTTTATACAGGATAGCTAGAATTTTATGGATACTTGTATGTGCTTTGAACATATGTCAATGTATGCTGCAGATTCTTTGTTTCTTTCATCAGCTTTGAATGAAAGCAGAAGAGGAATATCTTGAAATATGACAGATTAATTTTCAGAATAAATTTTAAAGGATTCTGTGGATTTCTAGTGTAACCCTCTCCTGGTTTTCACTTAAAATGGTCTAAAGTTTGTATAGATATTGGTTTTTGGAAGCTATACAGTACAAGTAAACTCCCTTCTATTGGAAAACTAGAAAACTGAACACTGGTAAGACCCACTAGTTGACCTACTCTGCCATATATATATACAATTGAAATATTTAGTTTCAGAAGTGAAGATAAATGAAGTGGGGAAATAACAAATTTTCTGTAACCTTTCAACATTCTTGGCTTACTTTGTAACTACAATTCAGTGAAATATTTGCAGTGGGTTCCAACAAGTTGAGATCAGAATGAAAATCCATGAAAAAAATTTCCACAATTGTAAGCTACCATGTCAGATTCTCATTCTTAATCAGTCCTTTCAGGTTCTCTAACTCTCCAGAGAAATCTTAGTTTATCCTGCTGAGTATTTGTAAAATTAATTAGGCCTTTATAGCTTGCCCTTCTTTGTTGAAATTCATTTAACCGAAGCTGTCATGAGTAATTATAGGTGTAGATTTGTAAGAAGCAAAGGAAGAACTTTTCATCTTCACCACTTTATTGGTGAATGTTTTACCTCTATCAGAAATTAAAGATATGTGGTTTTGATTGACATTGTGTAGTAGTTTGCTGTATGACAAGACTCAGGCAGCATTAAGACTATTAAAGAAAGTTTTATTCAAGCTCTGGAGATGAGAGAATGTGGGGAATGGGAATTTTAAAGAATCACAGACAGGCGCACTTCATCCATCCAGAGGTTAAAACCTAATTCTATTCTGGTGTGATACAGGAAATTTCATGGGACTTGTGCTCTTTTTTGCAGTGTCAGGTGAAAATTTCACCAGGGTGAAAATAATAATTCTTCTTGGGAAATTTCAGTGCAAGAAAAATAAGAGTAACCTGAACTTGGTCAGCTACCTGAGGAAATATCTTCTAAAATAAGATGTAAAAAGATTGCAACTTCCTAATGTAGATTTCCTCTATTTCTGGTGCTATGCCATTCTGTATTTTAATGATCTTTAATAAGAATTTTCAGTTGCTTAACTGAGATATTGAATGAATGAAGTAACATAGGGTGGATGCATCTTGATTGCTGCTTTTGATTAGTTAGAATACTACAGTCTTTCCTGAAAAATCTGATCAATTTGGATAAGTAGGAACTCAAGCCTTTGGAGAGATCTTGAGTTATTACTTCTGACTATTTAAGATTGAAAGTAGCTGTGAGGACTCTGTCTCTTTAAGGCTGATACCACATCATTGACTTAGATTGTAGTGTTTCAGTGTTATCTGTTTTCACCTAGCATTCATTTCTATAGCAGATTTCAATGCCTGATGGGCAGTCTTACTTCGTTAACCCTAAACTGCTTTCTAATTACAGGAAAGGTTTTGCATGTTAACTAGAGTACTTTTTGACCTCTTCTCATACACTTCTGTGTCTTGTGGTTTCAGCCTGGGTGAAATTGCAAATAATCCTGTTTGTGTGATTTACTCAGGAAATGTTTTCACTGTGTGCTCAAAAGGTGATCAAATGAGTCAGTGAGGTGCATGGTACAAAACGTAAAGCGATATCCTTAGAGTACATAAAAATAGGACAAAGGCTAATTTCATGGTTGGTATGGTAGAATAGCAGAAGTAATGAATTTTAGTTACAGAAAGATTTGTTGGATTTCAAAAAACTTACTGTAGTTCATTTTGTAAAAAGTATGACATTAATTTTTAATAGACTGTCTCACGTCTGTGCCTGTCTTCCTTTGTAAAGATTAGTCTTGTTAAGCTGATGGATGTGTGTAGAATGTGTACACTTGAGTCAAAGAGGTTAAATTGTCCTAATTCCAACCTCATTAAATGTTTATCCTGTACTACTAGCCTTTGGACAGACAACAAATAAGCAGATTAAATCTGCTGTGCATTTTCTTGTCCATTGTGGCCTTTAGTATGTGGGGTGGGGGAGAAAGAGAGGATGGCGTTGTAAAGTTTGTGTGTTATGGCACTGATTGTTACACTCACAGAAAGCAGATACTTTCCCCAGTATTTTAACTTAATTCAGTGTATCTCCTGTGGCATATCATGCAAGCTACTACTTTCCAGTTTCTTAGTCTTTGACAGATGCTTAGTAAGGTGTGAAAGGCAGTGGCATGAACTCCTCAGAAAAGGATGAATGATCCCTGACTGTCACATGAGAAGAAGGAAGGTCAAAGTGTATTGAATTAGAAAACATGAGCAGGTGTGGTCTTCCCAAGCCCTCATCTGACCATTTCTGATGAGGTGAAAGTGGCAGGAGCTCTTCCAGTGGATGTACAGCTCCCACAGCTGTTAGCCTGAGTGCTTATTGAACAGCAGCTCTGTAACACAGAGAAACCTCAAAAGGCAGGTGAAATAAGTGCGGTGTGCACCAAAGAATGAGTCTGAATTACCTCAGAGGTCCTGCAGCCTTGCACAATCAGGCTGAAAGGTACTGCACAGACTGTATAAGTGAAAAATTACTGAAATAAGAGAGGAGATAAAGAGCTGGTGTTAGGATATGAATTAATGTGTTTAAATTGAGGTGAGGGTTCACATTGAGAAGCACCATTATACACTGAGGGTAGTTAGACCATGTAGTGCTTACCTGCACAAACTTATGATCTCCATTTCTAGCAGTGTTTTGGAATAAGGAAATATTCACTAGGAGCTGTATAGATGGCAGTGATTCAGCCTTGGCAGAGGTATGAACTAAATGTTCTCATGAAGACCCTTCCCTGCCCAATTTGCCATAATTCACCTTGTATAACCTAGAGTGACTGGCTGCCTGACACACATGTCCTCAAAAAGCATAAATTTCTCTGTCTCACTGTGTCAGGTGAAGCACCAAGACAGACATCTCAGCTGCCTTGATCTTTGCTTCTGTTGCTCAAAGCACTTTTAGTCAGCTGCCCTTTAGTGGGACAAAAGACAGGATGTAGGACACTGAAGGTAACTGAGAAAATTTGTATTCAAAAGTTGTTTGNAAGGTGCTCAGATTCTGTATTGCCATATTCCTTGGGGAGAAAAGTGTCAAATTTTGACCTACATGCTTTTTATAATTAATATCCTTTTGGCCATCAGCCACAAAAGCTTAGAGTTTGGTTTAATGAAACACAAAGATCTAAGAATATTTAATGAAACATTTAATTTAGTCTCTTTTGTTTCACATTATCTTTTCAGTCTTAATACATCTGCAGTAACCAAGGTTGTAAGTAATTGCAGCTAAGGCGCCCGGTAGTAAAATGTCTTGATACTGAAAATTAGCCAGATGAAGTTTTAAAGTATCCAGCACCAAAAGAGGGGCAATGTTTTCTTACCTAACCATTGTGAGAAACAGAACCATGCCCATATCTTTTCTTTAACCTGTATCCAAGCAGTATTTCACTGTATTCTGAAACACACTGGTAAGATGTAAACTGTGTCATATCACGACATAACGTCATAATATCAGTGATCACTAGGAATGGGGTCTGTTGGTAATCTGTGGGCTGGTCTTTTCCAGGCAATTAGACCTTCTAATCCAGGCCAAGAGCAAATGATGGTTGTTGACAACTGGCTGTTTATATGAACTTACAGCACTGCATCCCCCTGAGTATCTCCACTGTATCACAGAAGAGGCTTTTCTGAAATTTCAGAATTGTTCTGAAATTGCTGCTTTATATTGAAAAAACCCCCAAAATTCTTTAATGGCCCAAATCCCCATCGTGCCCACATGTTGGAATTTAATTTCTTTAGTATGTTCTAATGTATCCCCATTGCATATGTAAGAATTCGGGGGAAAGCTTTTTTTTTTTTAATCAGGAGTGATACTTGTGTTGAGGAAACCTAGAAAAGCTCATCTTCATGCTCTAATGGACCTTGTTTAGATATTGGGTTAGCCTGTACTCTGACCCTTCTTAGGATGGCATGTCTAGAGGCAGCCAGGGTGGTCTTTTTCCTAGGAAGAAAAAGGCATGATTTTGACTTCTGCTATGAACTTCTTTTCCTCCTCTGGAATTTAATAAACTCAGGATTTTTAGTTGATGAGACATATGGAGCTATTAAGACTTGGCAGCTGAACAGCTACTTTTTTCAGTACAGCAGAGCTTTCATTCTTTCTTTTAATAATAAAGTGCCAATAACAAACTAAATTATTTTATGCACACTGTTCTTGGTGCTGAGTATGTTTTCTTTTCCCACCACATTTTTTGTCTTATATTTTTACATTTTTCAGAATGTTGGATATATGCATCTAATTGTGTTGCAATAAATGAGAATAAAAGTCTATAATGAAAGTAAATATGAAATCTTATCAGAATGTGATAGCTTGTTCTTTCTGATTAATAAATTCTCTCATAAAACCAACCTAAACTCAGTTTTAAGGCGCCTTTACTGTGTTGCTTTATTGTACTGAGCAAAAAAAGACATTACAAAAAATAGAGGAAACAGCATGAATTTTTAAAGTATGTTTTGTGAGTCTGGCTGTATGTTTCACTGACTTTTAGACACAGTGTTTCCCAGGATTTTACAGTATATCACATTTTATTCATCTAAAGAAATACAAAATTTACCTTATATGTCCATAAGAAAGAATGACATGAGGATTGACCCAATTTACTCAAACTGAGATGCATACAAAGCATAGAATTGCTAACATTAGTTTTAATTGCAACAGATATTTTTATTACAGTGATGCTAAGGCTTTGCCTGGGATTGCATTGATCACTGATTCACAGGGCTATAAGAGATAGGTTGTGTGAACTTTCTTGCTGGACACTGATCCATCATGCCCCTGGATCTTGAGTGTTTTCTAACTGTACTTTTCAAGAGGAAGACAATCCGTTTGTTTACTCTGCTACAGCAAAGGTGATAGTTCACAGTTCAGGGCACACATAAACCAAACTTGATCACAAATGCAGTGGCTTGGAGATGTCCTCTGTGAAAGTCTTGGTCCCAAAGGCAAATGCCCAAAACCTGTTTGGCTTCCTTAGAGCTGTTGTTAAATTGTTGGGGTTTTTTGCTGCTGAGTTTGCTAAGCTTTTATCTTGCAGTGGTCTGTGACACAAATATTAAGTGGCATAAATGGGTGAATAACTGTAGCTTTTCCGTCTTACTGGATGTGGAAATCAAAACAAGACTGAGTCAGGAGAACTGCAGCTGCACTGCAGTCATATCAGCTCTGGTACAGCTGCCCAGTGTTATAGCTGATTCAGGTATCTCTGTTTGCAAAGGAGCAGAAACTGCATGGAGTTTAGTGTCAGTGCCCCAATTTATTTATGGGCACCGCTTTTGGGGGGGGTCTGTGCTGTCCTTCCTGCATGTGTGGATGGTACTGAGCACCCTCTTAAAGTCAGCTTGGACTCCTCAGTGTAGTGTTGATGAACATGAAGCAAGGTGTCCAGCTTCCACCTATCCACACAGTTCTCAAGTGTCTCAGTGTCCATGAGAAGGGTTAGATATGTATCTATCCCCAGGTAAGGGGAGTGCTGTTGTAGCAAGGCATAAGTCAAGGCATAACAGTCCTTGTGAGTGCCTGATGTGAAGCCTGGCTTCAGCCAACCATATTTTCACTGCTGGGAAAGGGGAAAAATGGTAACTTCCTTGAAATGGACACATTTCCACTTACTATCCTAATAATTAAGGACAGAGATATTATACAAGACATTTAATATAAATTCCTCCTTATAGAAGAAGTTTTTATATTCATTGACTAAGTCTGTATTTATGAAAAATGACAATTTTAGACTTGCAGTTTCTGTTTTTGAAAGTTTTGGCAGCAGTGTGCCATGTGTAACTGCACTTACTAATCTGGCCGTCATCCCATGCAAAGGGCAAGAAGGTTTCGCTGCTTTTTCTTAAGAGTTAGGTTTTGTTAGTGTATGCATCCATCTAAACTGTGCTGCTACTGAAATATACTCCTATTGAGCATGCACCCCACTGCTACTCAGCCAAAGCTTGTAGTGCCATCTATTTGATACACTGACAGATCCCTAAATTTAGGAGCTAAAGCAGACTCCAGTCAGAGTGAGACAGAGAAAGATTGCTAGGATAAGAATCTTGGCGTGTTCATTGCTGGTTTGCATTCTGGGCTGTAAGCCTTATATTTGATGGCTTCACATTTGGCAGGTGACATTTTTAGGAGCAGTTAACATTAGGGTGAAGAAGTGTGCCTCGTAATCCAGCCTGAGGCTTTGGGGGAAGGTGGCAAGACTGTGTGGAAGAGAAGCTGTATGCTGCTACTCTGACTTCTGCTCTGTGCAACTCTCTCTTCTAACATTATTACTCCAGTTTTTCCCCATACAAGGAAATGAAACTGGGTTATTTTCAAATTCCCAACAGAACTTTTCTTTCTAGTAGGTGTATTACAATCAGTTGATGTGACTCTTCGTGCCAGTTGGTTCACATGAGCGAAAGTTAACTTCAGTGTGTTTTATTTGAATCATCCTAATCTTATGTTACTAAAAAAAAAATTAAAAAATCAAAGATCAAGCAAAAAAGCCCACAAGGACTTCCCCAGTATTTTTCCTTTCTGCATGAAACATATTTTATCCATCTTAAGTCACAATAGTTTCCAATATCTAGTCATGGTTACAAATCTAGTGGTATTATCCCACCTGAGGATGATGAATGCTGCCAGGAGGCTGCAATTAGGCAGTCTCATGATGTTTCCCAAAGAGCTGGGGAGACAAGTCGTGCTCTGCTTTTTTTGCAAGCAGGTTATAGCTAAGTTTTTTCAAAGGTGCTTAAAGCCTGCTGATTCGGGTAGGAGTTGTGGGTGGACTATACTAGTTTAATTTGGAGCATAAGAAAACTGACTGTCCTATAGAGCATCTAAGTAGTATTTGGGTCAGTTCTGTTTATGTTACGTTACTGGTTACTTAAAACAGGCAACTTTTCAAATGTAAAGTTAAATAAACTCACTTTCCTCTTTGAAGAGTTATATGAGTTACAAGCCATAGTTTGGGCTCAAAGATCACAAACTGCTTTTCTGAGTACCATATCACCATAGTACTTGAATGTTTCTGTGATTCTTGAAAGGGAAGTACAGTCTTTCTTTCTTCTCCATTGATAATTGATTTGTTTACAAAGGAGAGTCTTACGCAAAGAAAGCTGGGTAAAATCTGACCAATGCATCAAAACAGCTGAGCTACTGTGAGACTGCAGGAACTGATCATGTAAATTTTGCCCCTTGATTTGGTAGGTGTTGGTACAGCACTGCTCCTCATGTCAATAGAGCAGATCCAAGCTCAAGCTGGCTGTCTTCTCCTGTTGCTGGATACAATCTCTCTCAGACACAAGAATCTTGCATGTTCAAAATTCAGAAAAGTCCACAACAGGTTCTGTCAGACTTTGATTTAGTGTTTTTCAGACAGGTTCTCACTGGGAGACAGACAGTGGTGGTGAGAGTCAGCTATTTATGCAAGACAGCAAGACAGCAAGACCTGCTGGGGAGCATCTTTCCCTTCTCTTCTCGTGCTCTGTGTCAGGAGCTGAGTGGGAAGGTCTGTGTCTCAGTGGGTTTCTTACGCTTTTTCTGACTGGGATGGGGACCTTCACTTCCCTAAAGGACATCTGAGGAACTTCAGAGTGGGATTTTACGTGTTCTCTTCCTCTGACTTCGATATTCATGTTTTTCAGATAGAGTGCTTCATTGCAAAGGGACAGGGTGGAAGGGCATGATAAGAAATCTCTTGTATTTGCCACAGCCTGGAAATGTAGATTTGGGAGATACTTTCTCTGCTTGTGGGACAGTAGGTGGAGCTGTTTGTTACACACTTGAAACCCACTCCTTCAAAAAATTAGAAACTCGGTTTACAAAGGAGAGTCTTACGCAAATTTGCACTGATGGAGTGTTGTATCTTAGCACTAGTTTGATCACCTTAGAGATCTGAGATGCTAGTTCTTTAAAGATCTATCAATTTAGATAGAAGAGTAAACTGGTGGTTTAAAATAGTGCAGCTTCTTGAATGCTGTTTTATCTGTCGAGTCTTTATTCTGCTATGAATGTAATTTTCCATACTGATCAAATGGGGCAGTTCTGTCCTGCTGTGCTGCACTTGGCTCTTCCAGTTTTGTGCCTTCTTTCTGTAAGATTACACAGACATTTGCAATTAAAATGCTTATATGTTTTATATGATTCGTTTTATATTGGTTATGTCACAGTGGTAGAGTTGATAATTTTTTTTTTTCCTTTTTGCTTTACCATTATAAAAGATTTTTAAACATAGTGCTTTGGAAAAGCAACACTCTTCTCCATATCTCCATTGTGCAAAAGTGATGTAAGTTAATTTTTCCTGCATTGAACAAATAGAGATCCAAGTATCAGCAAAGCAACCTTTGATTACTTTTGTTTGTGTACAGGGGCTCACTTTGATTTATGTGAGATGGAAGAGCTTAGCCTCAGAAAGGATGGGCCTGTTTGTATTTTACCCTTGCTTTTCAGCTCTTTGTCTGAATGAGGATCTGGTAGATCCAAAGAGATAATCCTTTTGCAGAGGGTGGTCTGGGCATTTTCTTTGAGAACTGGCATCACTTGCAAAGGTCCCTGGCTCCTTCCCTCTTAGGTGAGCTGCTCTCCTCCCTGCAAGGCTGTTGGAGGTGTTCTACAAGAGCTTTCTCAAGCCCTTTGGGTGGTGAAATCAAAATGTTTGGCTTAAGGGGAGCTGACATTGTAACTGAATTTACATCGATACATTTACGTTGCCTGTTTGCAAGTTTAAAGAGCAAAGTTACTGAAGTAAGCCAGAGAATCCTTAGTAGTAATAGATATTCTTCTGTTTTCTTTTGCTAATGAAAGCCAATAAAACGGTAATTGCAGTTTCTTTTGCTAGTCTGTAGTTAATAATAACCTTTGATATAAGTGAACTTCTTTCATATAATAGCCTTCTTTCCAATTTTGGCAGGTGAGAAAATTAAAGTAAGCATATAATTTAATTTTCTGCAGCAGGTAATGTAGCAGAACATTATGGTACGCAATCAAGAGCACAAGCAAAGTATTACTTGCAGTCTTTATTTTCTTGGTGTTGTACTGGACATCAGTTCATAATGTTTATTGGTGAAATAATCATGTCTACTGGAGAAATAATAAAAAATAAACAGCAGCATGTCATTTGCAGAACCCCTGGGTTCTCTTGCTTAGTTAACTGTATACTGAGTAAAACTATTCTTGGAAACCAGAGGGATCTGCTTTTACAGTATTACATAACTACTGGCTGAAGTCAGGAATCTGAAACTTAAAAAAATATTAGCAGCAACAGCAGCTCAGCATCTCATTTTAAACCCAAATTACCTAATGACTTCTAAAGTGAATTACTCAGTAATGAAAAAATAGCAGTGCATCATTCGTTATTGCTATTATTCATCTTATCATCAGCTCTGGAAGACTTCAGGATGTTCCATGAATACAGGATTATATCTTATTCCAGTCATTTGAAAGCTCCTGTGTAGGTGATGGTGTCTTTCTGTAAGTCAGTGATAGTAAATTACTCATTTCTGAAATACTTATGGCATTTTCTTGGAATGTGATTATTTTCATAAAAGAAGGATTTCCTGCAGGCATATCCCCTTTGATTTTGAAAATCTGAGGAAAACATTTGGCCACAATTTTGGCAGTTTATGAGGAAAATAAATTGAGGTGCTTTATGGAGAAGGCTTTGGAAAATGTTGTTAGAACCAAACCAATTAAGTCATGTTTGCTGAATTTGCAGAAAAGCTGAAATGATGTTTTGTAGGTGTAAATTATCACATTTGTATCAATTCAGATGGCAATAAGGATGCCCTTAGTGTTAACTATTTTTCTGGTCATCAAAATATTTAGGGAAAGAGAAGTAGCAGTCTATTTCTAGGATTTAAATGGAAAATGAAGTTTCTTTGTGGAATGACTAGCAACTGAGTTTTGATTACTTCCTTTGGTTTTCTGTAACATGGGTGACTAAACTTGCCAGGGAATTAGTACAGCTAAAGTGCTTTTTAAAGATGGGAGAGTAATTAAAAACAAAACAAAACAAAAAAACCCCAGAATTTTGAGCAGAGATATCAGGAGGAAGCTTTCTGGAGAGTTTCTGAGTGAGTATGCTATCTGAAGAGGAGGATGAAAAAGGAGCACTGCAGGAAGATACAGTCAATTAATGACTGCTAAAGAAATTTTTTGCATTGGCTTTTTTTTTTTTTTTCTTGTACTGGAAGGGTTTAGAAGAGTTTTCACATCAGTCTCTCACTGTGTGAGGGCTGCCTTAATTGGAAGTGTCAAGAGTAAGTTTTAAACTAAATCAGTAAAGAGAAATTAGTCTCCAGAACCAGATGGCAGTTGCTCACAGGTTCTACAGGAACTAAAAATGAAGTGAACTGTGGCATGAAAATTGTCTCCTAAATTGTTCTTGATACCAGGAAAATTAATGGATTTGTCATGTGATGCTGGTTTCTAAAAGGGGATGCAGGACTGGGCAAGCTGCACATCAGGAATGCTGACTTCTATACTCAAAGAATAATGAAGTTGGTAAAGAAAATAGTCACACTCAAACCAAGAATACTGTGGAGGAATCCACCTGATTTTGAAGGCAAGGTCACTCCTTGCAAATCGAGCAGGGGGCCTTGAAGGATCTGGCAAACGTCAGTTATGGCCATCAAGTTGCTGTACTGCACTTGGATTTAAAAGGTTTTCAGTGAGTTCACTCAGTGGAAGCTCTTGAGGAAAGAAGCTGTTGAGCAATAAGAGAGAATGTATTTCATGGACTGAATACTGATTTTTAAAGATCACGCCAGGCAGAAAAATAGGACTAAGTGATCACTTTTCTTAGTATTAGATTATTACTGGATATCCTTTAAAAACTGTGTGAGAATAAATAATGAAATCAGCAAATTTGCTGAGAAAAGTTGCACAGAGACTTCTGATCCTTAGTGACAAGGCAGCAAAGCAGCATGTGAGGCTGTTGATAAGTTCATTTTTTTATAACATACATGTACATATCTGTACAAAAACACTGATATTTCCATAGGTAATATGTTATCTTAATTTTAAGAAAAACAACAAACATACCTACCAACCTTAAGGTGCTTGTAATATTAATGTTTTTGGTAGGGAGAACTCAATCCATCACAGAAAAAGTGTTAATGATCATCTTAATGTGCACTATTTGAAAAATTTGGGCCCAGTTTGTGATTTAAGTTGTTGTTACATTTGGGAAGGTAATTTCAGCCATTTGGGAAGAGCATTAAAGCATTTTTATTCTGCTTCTTTATTCAAATGTTGATAGCCAGTTTTACTTACTAAACGTTGAAAAGATTTGTGACTGAGTCACAGATGTGTAGAGAATTATTTATTTAGGCCTACACAGAGCCAGAAAATGAAGCTACTGTAGCTTAAAGTTCTTAAAATACTTTCAATTGTTATATTTTCTCCTATAGAAGCTTAAATGTGCATGGGAAAAATATATCTCTTATGTTTGAGGAAGATAAAATTTTCTTAGACATGCCTGAATAATTTGAACAAAAGAATATGTGATGAGGTAGTTCATGGTTCAAAAGATAACCTTGCCACCATTTCTAGCAAAACATTTTGATGTGATTTGGAGTTCAGCTGATTTTTGACAGGCTGCAGTGTTTCATGTATGTTTTGGTTATTCTGAAGAATATTTGAATGCCATTGTTTTGTTAACATAATAAAAAATATTTTTAGCTATTTGTAATATTAGACCTTAATTAATAGGATGAGAAAATGTAATAGATTTGGAATCATCTTACCTTACATTTAAAGTATGTTTTCAATTTTTAATGTCATTATCTCTAGCAAAAAGGAATAAATTAAGATGCATCCGTTATGTATATCTCCTATAGCACTTTTCACTTGAAGGTGTGATGGTGCCCTAGAGAAGTTGGGTAAATGTTGTCATCTCCATTTAGCAAATGAAGAAAGAGCAAAAACAGTGCTCTGGAGGATTGTATTATTAAAGAATTGTGTCCAATTTCAATTAATTCATTAGTGTTTGTGTAAACATTTGAAAAAACAGTAGTCATAACATCTATAGTTTATATCATACTCCAGGTGTCAGAGTTAAATTTCTAGTCTTGTACCTTTTGGTATTTGCTCTGCCTAACTCCATAGCATTAATTGTTTGGATTTCCAAAAAACTTTCAGAAAAAATAATTTTCATTGTAAAAAAGAATTTGAAGAAAGGTCATGATGTTATCACGAGGTTAGAAATAAAGTAGTGTTCAAGATTAGAAACTGCAACTAAATTAATAAGTAGGAACAAACTGTGACTTTTCAGCTTTGGTTAGAGGCATGTGGGACTTCATATTAAAGGGCTTTTGTTCTTTAGCTTATTAAACAATGATTTAGAAATGAATGGCAAGGTGTTCGGAAGCAACAGAAGGATTTCAATTAGGTGAAGTCAAAGGTGTCTGCGAGGATGTAGGTAATGGTTTATTTCAAGCCCTGACTGGATTGGGATTTTTTTGGTTTTAATTTTTTTTTCCCCTCTTTTTTTCTGCTTTTTGCCCTTTTGACACATGCTGAGCAATGCCACATGGATAGAGGAACCTAGCCAGGTGTGCTGTACTGAGTTTGAAAACTCGTGGGAAATAGGTAGGAAGGTGTCGGTTCCAGGGGGTGTTCTGGTGGGGTGCTACGACCTCCCAAACCGACTCCAACAGAAAGTCTCTTGGGAGCCACTGCACTCACACAGACACACGCACACTCCAGAGAGCTTCTTCAACAGATCGACGGCAAAGAGCCAGGAAGGGTCCTTGTGTGGAATTTCCATGGCAGAGATTTGTCTCAGCTCCAGGGAAGCCAGGGACAAAAGACACTGAACAATGGGGAGTCCAGGGTTAAATACGGGGGTGGGGAAAGCACCAGGGCCAGGGGTGGTACACAGGCGGGACTAGGGTACGGGAGCCAATGGCAAAATCCGAGGGAGTGGCAGGGAACAAGGTCCAATGGGAGAGTAGGGAAGGGAGAATTTTCTAATGAAAGAGCAAATAAGGTATAAGGGGGTGGGGAGGCCAACTGGGGAAGCAGAACTGGGATACATTTCCATAACAGGACAGGGCATTGTGGGAGAGGCTTTTTTAGTCACCTTAACCTGGGGACCTCTCTTGGGGTCTGTCCCTTTAGGGGACTCTCTCATTCCCTGATTGGGATAGTCACTGGCTCCCACAGGAAGATGCCTGCTCAAAAGCTGTAGGCACTGGAGGATGTAAAAATTATGATGGAATGTAGTGCTGATGCTCTCTCATAATTCCAGTGGCAATCTGAAGGTGCTAACTTGCCTGAAATAGTCATTGCTTCTGATCAGGATAGAAGCTAATAGATAATAATGAGAGCTTTCATTAGCAGCTTTCTGGTTAAAAGAAACATGAGAGTTTGCCTTACAGAAGGGACAAGGACACAATGAAAATACAGGAGATACTTCACGGTATAGAATTAAATGTTCTTGTAGTTCCTTTTGATAACACATGTACTATCATCAACTTTACATAAATCCAATTATTTTTGCATGGTTAGACCAGGGAATTAATTTTTCCAATAATATTGAGGTTCAGATTTAACAGGATTTTTGAACAAGCAGACAAGGAACAAAAATTCATGTTACAAGTCCTCAATAAAATAGCAACTTGCACTCTTTGAAGAATAAGACTATTTCTACAGACAGGAGCAGGGAGGGAAGATAAAAGACCACCAACTTTCATTGTTCCAAAAACTCCTGCCCATCCCAAGTGTTACATGGACCATAGTCCATCATGGAATTTACTTTCCAAGCCTAAAGTCTCTCACTTCACAACTGTTAGTCACTAAACTGAAGTATGGAGGGGAGGGGAAAAAGGAGGAACAATATGAAGAATAGACAGGGGAGGTACCCTGATCAAAGTGAGGGAGGAATGTGTAAGCTTCAAAGTCTGTTACAGACAGCCCAGGATGCAGCCTTGACAAACTATTGTAATGCTGATTGCAGGTTTTGATTATGTGCGTTTCAAAAGAAAAAAAAACAGGTGAAATTTAATTCTCAGATTGAGTTTTTAAGTGAAGGCTGAATGAAGAAGCTGTTGAGATAAGTTGCTAGCTGTTGTTTAAACAAGTCACTGAAAATGTTTTAAATATTCAATTTTAGTTTAAAGGTCTCCCAAGCTTGATGTGTGTGAAAATCCCAATTCTGAGAGCGGAAGGGAGAAAATGGTAATGCTACAGAATAACAGCAGCAAGAGCACAGTGTTCAGCAAGTATTCTCTATGTCACCTGCTGTAGACAAATGGGTTTGGGCTGGCATGGAAAAAGCATGGTTTATACAGGAGCATATTCATTTATGTGCATATATGTATACACACAATAAATTTCTATGCTAGGGTACCTGATATCTTTGCAATGTGCCAATGAATTCATTGGTGTCTGGCAGACAATTAACAATACCAGGTGCTCCAGAGTCAGTATAAAGGAATGCACTCTCTCTAATGCTCAGGAGACTGAGTGAAAGCCTTGAGGGAGGCAGATGATTTTTAATTAACTCAGGTTGAGAGTTTTGCTGGAAAAGATCACTGGAAGAAGAAAACTAATATATTGGAGAATCTGAAGCTACTATTTTTCTAAAAAAAAAAACAAGATAGATTTTTGCTTCTACGTAAGCAAAATGTGGGATAATCAGGTTTAAAATTCATATTGGCGAAAAAAGTAACAGAGACAGTATGTATTTAGCAGTATTTGAGTGAATAAGCATTTTGCTTATAAATGGTGAAATTTATTTCCAAAGGGCAGTACTGTAATGACACCTTCATAGTTCCTTTTCTTTTGGCAATATTTGGAAATGTGAAATGAAGTGGGAATTGTTATTGCATAGTTAGGCCTAGTGTCAGATGAGGTAAATGTTACTGGCCACACATCTCTGAAACAATAACGATGCTCCCAGAAATGCATCAGTTGCCATGACTTCCTTTCTGGATGCGCCAGCACAAAGCCTCTCATGAGAACAGGTGTGTGTAGTTATTGCTTGCACGTATTATGGGATGGATTGGTGCATTAGCAGGAGGTGGAAAAACAGGAGGAGCAGAGGTGAAGGGTGAACTTTTGTGCAGTGTTACAGCATATGTACTGTTAGCTGGTGACCTGCAAACACACAGGCTGTTGAAGGGAAGGAGTAAAAGAAACCACAAAACAAGGGTTAAGAATAAATTGTTGGTGCTCTGGGAAGACTATCCTAAGTAAAATGTTGAATCCTATACAGTGTATTTTAATATAAGCACATGTCCAAGCTTAAGAAAGATATCCCCCTGTGGGGAAGAGGGCTATTTTCACTGACTTGAAGGGAACTTAGCTTGAGTTACTGAATTATTAATTGCCCTTAAGGATCTACTTTCAATGACTTGAGTAAATAGTACATATCAGGGTAATTGGCACTGGGATGTCAGAGATATCTTAGAAATACCCAACCTGCTAATTAAAATCAATGCCATTGCTCTTACCATTTTTTGTTCCTTCCAAGTGGCAGATTCTGTTATGCTTGCTGTATCTGATGTAGTGTGTAATAGTAAGATACTGAAGTAGGTGAAATTTGTGTCACTCATATTAAGTCACATACATTCATACCAAAGCGTTGTTGGTTATGCTAAATGACTTTTATTATGCTCTTCTTTTATTGAAGGGCAAAGCCTCTGTCAATCTCAGATGTGAGAATTAGGGTCCTAATTAAATTTAGATGCCATGGGGTTTTTTTATTAGGTTGTTTTGAGTTTAGGGCTCTTTTTAGTACTGTTAACCAGGAGGTCAAAATGAGTCACTTGTGCTTTGTTGAATAGAACATTAGGCCTCCTTAGATAAAATACTTGCATGCTTTCAAAGAGTTTGGTTGGGATTTTGGTTGTTATAATTGCATAAACACAAATGTAACAGGCATATAATACATATTTTAAAATGTTTCTCCAATTTATGTGGCTTACTTTTTTCTTACTGCATCTGAGTTTCTTTGCTCTTTTACAAACTTGCTTTTATGCTCTCCTGATTAAATAATTAATCTGGGAATTTCTACCCTCTTGTAAACAAATATTTTATTGTTAAGGGTTTTGAAGAAGTTGGAGTAATTGAAGATTTTTGAGAAGAATTTTGGAGAAACTTCTCAGCTACACAGAGTAGAGGCAATTTATATAGTTTACTTCAGCACAGCATTTTGTTTTACTTGGGTATTTGTAGTGTAACTTTAAGATAGAAAAAAATGTGCAAATATTCTGGTACAGTGTGTTGAATATAACCCATTTTAATGGAGTTTGACAAGAGCTGATATTGTACTAATTAGCAATAGAGAGTAAAAACTCTATTTGATCAATGCTTTTGGATCTTTAAATTTTGAGATATGGAAAGAGAGAAGAAGAGAGGAAGAAATTTGAGGGACTTCATTTTCAAGAAAGGCGGCTAAGCCTTCACTGAAAAACAAGCTCCAGTAAAACACCTGTCATTCTACATCCCTTAGCTGAGGAACCAAAACTCTGATCTTTAACATCCTACTCGAGTTATATGCAGTACGTGAAAGGTGTGATTTAATATTCACCTATACCTGTACAGACAGACTGAAAACATTCAGAATGCAATTTTGAAAAATCTGTCCTGAACACAGAGTGCAGATGACCAAATCTAATAATGACATTGGGTATTTTTATTGCTTTGCATTGCTTGGTTTGTGCTCTGGGGTTTAGCTGGGCAGTGTACAGCCAAAAATCTCTGAAACTGCTGCTAGCTTTTATAGCATCACTATAATTATTTATTTATTGAGTGTTATTTGAGCTTAGTCTGTTCATTTTCTAGCTACTGAGTTGATCTGTCCCATATGAGCCTTAACTGGTATTTTTGCAAAGTTAGAGATTCAGTTTTTAAAGTGTGCTGGGGAGCTTAAATGTATTTGTGGAGTGGTTTAAGTACTTCTTGGGCACAGATTGTGGTGACACTGTTCAGAAATGAACTGAGCTGCAGTCAAGGGAATCTTTGTAACTTCAGTGTTTCTTGCAAGGAGGAAATATTTCAGATGCTACAGCTTTCTCCATAATTGATTATGTGTGTTAGAGCCTGGGCATGCTTTGCCTGTATAGCAGAAAGAGAAATGCTTTGCTTTAATTCCTTGCTGATTTCAAATAATGTTTTTTATAAATCAGCTGCTCTTCTCAAGTCTGCCTCTGGTTTTTGAAGTAAGGCTTTGCTTTGATTTATAAACTATTGATTGTACTCAGAGCTTTTGTTTTATCTGCTTTTGTAGTTACATAGATATAACTGGCATGCTGAATTCCTCTAAAGCTTTTCTTTTTTTTTTTTATTTTTTTGCTCAAGGGGAGAGTCCTTGGTTGTACTTTTGGTGCATTCCAATTTGTGTTTCAGAGCTCTCAAAAATGTTACGTATAATTAGCCGTTTGCTTTAGAAATGAATTTGTGCAATTGTTTTTCTCAGTAAAAATAATCACCTGTCAATCAAGATTTTTAGAAGATTTTTGTGTTTTGCTGTAAGTTCTAAAATACTGCCGTTTTTATGTCTGACTTATGCATACTGCCACAGTAACTGCAGTTTTCACCCTTAGCCTACAATGGTGGTTTGAAACCACCTTGAAATGTTCAGGAGCATAGTAAAGAATTGTGTAAAAAAATCATATAGACTTGTATGTAAAGAAAACCATATCTTGCTATCTCAATATTTGCTTGTGTTTTTCCTCTTTTGACTGAACATAAGTGGCTGTTAAACTTCCAGCAACTACATGCTTCTTCCGTTCTGGCTTATGGGGAGAACTACTTGACTTTCGGTTCTTGTGGTCCACCTTTTTACCTTCTATGACATTTTTTCTGAATTTAACTTGCACCTTTTCCAGGATGCTTGTACTTTAGACAGAAAATACATAGAAGTGTAAAAGCTGTAAAAAGTGTGGCATAGGATAGAAGTGAACAAACAAACAGAAAATGAATGGTGATTGCTTTGCTTGCTGTGAAAGGGAAAGGAATGGGAGGGCAGCTCCATGGTTAGGGAATATTTATAGAAAACATAGATATACCTTTTCTAAGCAGTAAAATCTTGCTTAAATATGAATTTTAGAATTTTTTCAAAGCAGATTTCCACTTGCATTTCTCTTACCCTCTAAGCATCAAGTTGGTCACTCCTTAGTCTTTTCACATATTTGCAACTAAATGTATAAAACTAAACTGAGCGCTTAATTTCTTAAAAAGAAGTATTTATTTTGTCAGCATTAGAATTTTTAATTGTTAATTGTTTAAATGTATAATTTTTAATTATATTGTTATGGTTCCCACTGGAGGATCTTCTTCCACTTGAAATTTAATTAAATGCATTTTGATATTTGTTATAAATCAGCCAGTATTTCAGTTACAGAGATAGTCCCTTGAGATGACTTAATCATGCAAGTTTTGAAGTCGTGAATTTGTGGATATATCAATGCTTTTATATTCTAGTTATTTCAAAAGATTAGTGTTTCATAGTCACTCTTTTTTTACTTAAGAATAAATATTTTGTTTTGAGAACAAGTTATTACTTTAAAAGCAGTAATTCACCTTTTAATGTATTTAATTTTAAATCACTTGCAGTCACACATCAGAAGCAGATTTGGTCTGTAATTCAGGTGATGGTGCATCAGTGCAAAAGAGAGCCTTAGAAGAGGACTGTCTGCTGACAGTTCTCTGCCCACAGACTGTCACTCCAGCTGCTCAGCCCAGAAGGTAAATCCAAGCTACATATACCTATGAGGAATGCTTTATAAAGCCAAATTTTAAGTATACCAATCCAGAATATGTCTTGAAATGAAGTGGGTGTATGATAACATTTAACTTCTAATGTTACTTCAAGGGAAATCTTCAAAGCCCAAGCCTTCCAGCCCAGTGAAGGCTTTTAAAAGAAAAAGAATTCATAATCAGAAGCTACAGTTTTGGAGCAAGCCTTCTCCTCCTCACTTATCCCACCATGGTTTACAGGCTGGTTTTGGTGTGCACAAGTTAGGTTCCTTTTGGAAGTAACAAAGTCAGTGTTTCTGAACCAGTGAATCACACAGTCAGACAGGTTCAGACTGTGTGCAGTGTGGGAATGTTTGTCCAGGGAATCATAGTGTCTTCCCTGAAGCAAAGCCTCAGAATTACAGGCTGTGTAGGTGCAGGCCTTCAGCATTGTCTAGTTCAGGCTACTGATCTGCTCTTGGGGCAAGCAGATCTCACAAACTCGGACACAGCCAGAGGGTCTGCGCCAGGTGTGTGAACCAAGTCTGGGGTCTGACTGTGCCCTAAACTCCCCACAGGGGAGATGTCTTCCATCTGCTGCTTTTGAAGAGAGAAAATGCTTAAGGGAGAGAAGGGAGGCATCAGATATCTGAATGGTACTATCCACAGAAGAACTGAATAATAGTATTTGAAACTCTTTTATTACGAAAAAGAACAAAATGACATTTTTAGAATTCTAACACATTATTTTAAAAATGGTGAAGAACTATTCTGTCTTTTTCAAGTGTGCATCAGCTAGTCATCTTTCTGAATTCTTATTGTGAATTAGGTGAATTTCCCTTTTTCAAAAGCTTTTCTTTTATTTCAGTTGTTTTGCCAGTCGCCAAAAACATGCCACTGAAGTATGTTTGCTGTACTTCAGATTGATAGATAGCTGATTGGGAAGATCAGCGAGCACAGGCCAAGAAGAGGAATGAAAATGGCAGCTTTATGGAGTTCCCCCTTTGTCCATTCCCCTCTGGGACAGTTCACTGACCTTAGCTTTCTGTGTCTGGGGTGAGGCATACTATCAAGGGCTGAGGAAGATTTACTGGGATTCACAGAGCTGTAAAAGCATCTGCACAAGAGGAGTTTAATTTATCTCTAGTTCCTTAATATGCTGTTTGTCTGGTAACCTGGCTGTCTTTCCTCTTCTCTAGCTGAATTGCTTTGTCAAGGACAATCCGTAGTACTACGTTTCCATGGGGATGGGGTATGGAGAGCACTAGGTGGGTGAGAATCCTGGTCTTCACTTGCAAAGGATATTGAATAATGCAGTTTATCTATAAGTGTATGCGTGCTCACACACATATGCAGAATAAAACTAAGTAGTGGCACCTCTAGGCAAAGCTAAAACATAAAGATGATTATTTTCTAAAACAAATCTGAATTATTTGAGGGTTTTGTTTGTTTTTAATGGTTGCTTACTGATTTCCTTTCAATCCATTACTGTATATTCTTTTATATGTTAAAATATGAGTATGTTATTAAATTTGCAGAAACATTCCCATAATGAAAAGTTTCTGGATTAAGTTAAGAACATCGACTGTAAGATAGCTGAAGTATTATAAAAATGTTAACTGTAGATTGTGTCTTTGTTAAATACAGGTGTTACTATAGGAGTAGTACATGCCAATATTTTTTTAAAGGATTACCCCAAATATGTGTGTTTGAATGAGAAGGTGGAGGTGCTGTCAATATTTCTTGCCCTGTTGCAGACATTTGTCTGATTTGTAAGAAAAAAATATGATACTGCTTTCAAAATGTATTAATATTATTGATATGAAACACACCAGGGTAACACATCATGTTAAATATAAAAGGCATTCTGTGAAAATAGATTCTTTTGTCTGCCAAAATACTTTTCTTGTATACAGTACAGGTGTGTGTTAATTCTAAGCTTCTAAGCCTTTGTCTTTAAAACAAACAAACAAAAAAAAACCCACATGGAAATTGCAAACAATTTCTATAGTTAAGAAAATAGTTGTTTATATGCTTAAATCTGCAAAAATATTGAGCTGCTAATTTTTGACACATGCTGACTCTTTGGAATTGCAGGGCTTGCAGTCTTAAAGCTACTTAAATTGCAGTTTGTGTAGAATATCAAAGAACATTATTAACTATATGCTAGGAGCACAAGCAGTATGAAGAGAAGTTGGACTAGGGAAGTAGACTTCAGGAGCTATATACATGCAGACTTATTAAACATACAATGTTGAGTGCTACAGTTGCAAGGAATTCACACTGAGAGCAAGTTAATGGGAACATCGTGGTGTGATTCTAGGATTTCGCAGGAGTCTCAACTGAAACAAGCCCATGGATGGCCTAGAGCATTTGTTAATGCCTTCTGCTGTCTTCTTGTGGCACATTAGGGTTCCCATGGTTGTTGCGGGAAGTGGCAAAACACTCAGTGGATGTTGGTGTGGGAGGATATGTGCTGCTGATTTGTCTGTGTTGCATTCCCCATGGAGGGTTGTGGAGGACATGGCTTTCCCAGTGTTCCCGTCCCACTTGGGTTCTGGAGTGGCAGTGGTTGGGTTGGGCAAATTTCAAAGCCGGTTTCATCGGGCAGAAGGCCCTTGAGTATGCAGCACTACTCATCCTGTCTGTACGCAGACCAGGATGAACATCTTTGGGCTGCTCTTTCTAACAACACACTCACAGTCTGGCACCGACTTGCCAGGCTGTGAGAACCAGTTCCTTAGCAAGCTCTGCTGTTTGCTCTGCTGCCTGCTCTTGTTTATTCTGCTGCCTGATCTGTGGGGAAGGGTCAAGTAACAACAGCGATTCTAGAACAAATCTTTGTAGGCCTGCTTTGCTGGAAGTCCAGCCAGGAAGGCGGAAGAATGACGCATAGTGAATACTTCAGGGATTTTCAGAGCCAATGTCTCAGTTGCTCTCCTGCTGTAAATTAGCCAGGCTGTGAATTGTGTTTTATAAGGTCAAGCCAGATGGCACTGTGAAAGGAGCACTGAGAGAACTGTTTAATGTAATAGGAATGTTTCTATTATTAAAGGAATTTTTTTCAAGTTAATATGGGCATAAAATTGTATTCCAAAGAAAGGTGGACTCATAGATGCTACCAGCGATGCAAAGAATGTATTGCATGTAACTATGATGAAAAAGTATGCACATTTTAAAAAATACTTTCACTAAATATTTTTTGGTTTTTTGAATTTAAAAATGCGTTATTCTAAAGAATGCTTGTCTGTATTAATCATTCTCTAGGAATGAACGTGTACTGGAATTCAGGAGAAAGGTTCCAAATTCTCCAAGGAGAGGTACCAGGTGGGCAGTGAGAAATAAACTTCAGGGAGAGCAAAATGACAGTTATTGAGAGGAAATGAGATAAAGGGGAATGTAGCAAATATTTGTGTAACTAAAAATCACTTTCAAGTGTGGGAAAGGAAAAAACAGGGAAGCCATATAAGAAAGGTGGTAAAGCTAATGATGTTTTTCTAGGTTGTTAGGAAGTTTGATAGGGTAGTACAACATAAAGTATTATTTGTTTGTAATCTAAGAGGAAAGTGCCCCAAAATGCTATTTTAAATAATTAAAGCTTACCAGTTTGTAGTCACATTGCGGGGCTGTGGCATATACAGGTGAAATGATAAAAAAGTCACTTAGACTGTAGTGTTTAGTGGTTCAATATGGACATAGTAGGGAAAAAGGGGGGAATCTTTCTAGCTTATCATCACTTCCAGTTGATGTCCAATATGGATACACACCTTTTGATCATTCTCATGATTTAACCAGAAGGTCCTGTAAGATTTAACCTGCAGCAGAAGTGCTTGTCCCTGATTGTCCTGGGTTACAGTGTATTCTATTACCATCCTCATGAGCTGTTGAAACCAGGTGTAGCAATGTTCCCTGCCTCCTCCCTCCAGACTATCTTCCGTTAATGGGTCCAACAATGCCTTGCCACATGACTCATAGGTAACTCAATCCTGCACTATCTCCTGTTAATGGCCCATCAAGGCCTTGCCTCATGACTCGCCATCCCATTGTGAGATGCTCTGCCCAGGGGGAAGGAGCCAAGCATTCCCACCTGTGTAGCCTGGGGTCTGGAACAGCACAAGCAGCCTTACCTACTGGGTTCCCAGAGGACAAGAGCTACACAACCACCACTGGACTTCCCAAGGAGGACCAGACCTTTTCTACAAGATCACCACTTCAACAGAACCACTTCCAAGAGAACTGCAGCTATCACCTGACTGGACTGCTACCACCACCCTGCCCAGAAGGGTCAGGTTGTACCCTGTCTCTGTCAGGGTAAACCAGTGTTTCTGTATTATTGCTTTGTTACATATATATATATTAGTAAAAGAACTGTTATTTCTATTCCTCATATCTTTGCCTGAAAGCCCCTCAATTTCAAAATTATAATAATTCAGAGGGAAGGGGGTTGCATTTTCCATTCCAAGGGAGTCTCCTGCCTTCCTTAACAGACACCTGTCTTTCAAACGAAGACACTGATGCTGACACATTATTTCACCTTAGAGCACCCTACCTTACTGCAGACTGAGCTGTAACTGAGATAGGAGCACAGATGAGAAAGAAGAATGAGGGGGGAAAAGGTCAAAACCCAGCTTTATTTTCGTATGTCCCATGTGTCAGTAAAAGAATGAGAGGGCAAAGGAGTCCGTACTCCCGGCACTGTCTTGAAGAAGATCAGTTCAGCTTTCATGTGGAGATTTCCAGTGTCCTCAGAGCTCCCCAGAATATCTGCTCTGTAATTCAAAACCTGCTTCACCCTTGCTGCTCTACTTGCCTGCAGAAGATTTCAAAGCCTGTCAGTTAAATGTGATGTACAGTCTGTGCTCCTGTGATATCCAACATGACAAAAGAAAATGGGGTTAAATAGCAATGTCCTGGGATAATTTGTGGGTTTACGAAATGAGAAGGAGTTTAAAATAATACCAGTATACTATTTATTTCATTTATTTACACTCTGACATGTCAGTCAGTTCCAGCTGATGATAGGCACTGCATGACAGTGTTTGTGCCAGCAAAAGAAAAGGAAACTTCCCCTAATAGCCATTAGCACAGTGTCTATAAAGTAATACATCAGCAGTCACTCATTTTGTGAAACAGCTTCACCTCAGCATGAACATGTTAACAGATTAGCATAGAACCTGGTATGACAAAATAGGTACTGGTCTGGGGCAAGTGCACCACAATTTGTCTTGGTGCTGACTGGATCTCTCTCTGGCAAATGCAGTGTCTGATCTGTATTTTTTGCCAAGGGTAAGTGTTGAGTATGTTGGCACTTTTCTGATTCTATCAGCAGTTTAATTGATTCAACTGTGATTAGCACAAAATTTCCACAGGCTAGTCTTCACAACATTTATTTTATGGTATTTAGTAAGAAATATGAAGGTGCCAATGCAATTTTTTCCCATTGTAAGAAGTGTTTGCAAATCTTAAAAAAAAAAAAAAAACAAAAACCAAAACCAAGAAACTATCAACAGTGTTTCCACTGTGATGGATTTCTTTATNGTGCCAATGCAATTTTTTCCCATTGTAAGAAGTGTTTGCAAATCTTAAAAAAAAAAAAAAAACAAAAACCAAAACCAAGAAACTATCAACAGTGTTTCCACTGTGATGGATTTCTTTATTTTTAGAAAGAGATTGTCCACAGATCAGAGCATAGCATATATGCAGCATCATCACTGTTTGCTCCTACTTTTTAAAGAGAGAAGGAAAGAAAAATATAAAAAGTGAGATTTGATAGGAATACACATTAATATTCTAGAAATTTAATTTTATGGAAATTAGAAGCTGAAAAGAAAAAAGATCTCAAGAGATGCTAGTAAGATCTTAAGTAAAAGGACACAACTGCAGTTGGAGTAATTGTACTGTAAAATATTAATCTTCCTGATTTTTATACAAGTGACTTACTCATAACTATTTATGAGTTTCTTAGCACTTGACTCCCCTATCCCTCCCTGAAGACTTTGTGTTTTACTTTTTTGCTTTAGGATGTTTTTGATGTTACTTTCCCCCCACCCCCACCCCATTTATGGTATGCTCCCTGCTGTCTAATCCTCCCTAAAAATGTCAGCTACTGCTCCTGGACTGATATCCTTCTGAATGGATTAAAGTGATGTTTGTTCCTCAAAGGCTCCGCAAATGCAAGTGGTGTGTTTGCATGTGTGCTAAGCATGGCTTTTTGATAGTACCAGCAATGTGTAGAACACTATTTCCTGTGCTAAGTGTTGAATATAGCACAAGGCACCAGTGTGATAGTGTTGATAAGCATTTAGGAAAAAGGGCCTTGATTATAAGATAATGAATTAATTTGGCATTTGCTATAAAGGGACATGGTACTATCCTGTGCTCCACTTTTTTCAGAGATCAACTAGAGTTTCACTAGGGGAATTATAGCAAAGACATAAGAGAAACAAAATGGGTGGTGGTGTTGCACTGGAAGTCTGAAAGTTGTGTTAGATGCCCATTTTGATGGAGAAGAATAAACTACTTTAGAAGAAGAGGCAGCGAAAAGAAAATAGCACTGAGAGAGAGTAAACAGTGATGGAGGGATATGCCTGCTGGTTCTTACTGTATGCTGCAGGTGGAAAAGGTGTGTGACCCTGTCAACATAGAGCTTCACCCCTGTTTGCACTGTGCCACACTCTGAGACACAGGAAACATGGAAGGGATAAAACACTGAGCAGCTCTCCCTGGCAGTTTCGCCTAGTTCTCTTAGATCCCTGCCCAGGAGTCAGGCTTATAAAACTTCCAGTGGGTGTTTTCCCTAAATTTAGCAGCATTTTACTAACCTGGTTGGTCCATTTCTGAAGGTTTAGGAGGTTGGGTGAAGGAGAGGGGAAGTAAGGGCTGAGATGGGAACCGCTCCTAGTTATCACAATCTAGGACCTTGATCATCAAATTAAAACCATGTGAATGGGAGAGAAATTTCAGTCACATTCAGCCTATGACTCCTTGTCATTGTACTAGTAATCAAGGAGTAAGAGACTGTCATGTTCACAGATTAAAAGATCTTTACCCCAGCTCCGGCATCTGGTGCACATGTGGCAGGTTTAAGGAGAGTGGAGATGGGAACACTGTGTATTTAGCCGCTTAATATGAAAAGCCCTTTGTCCTCCAATGTTGTAGCTTAGAGGTGTTGGTAAAATTTGTATTTTTAGGTGATCTTTGTAGCCCAAGGAAACTCCTAGCCCAATAAACCAAGTTTGGATTGACTGTGGAAGTGGAAAAACATGAGGTCCAGTGGTAAAAATGGTCTCTCTGAAAGGTTGGAAATGGGTACATCAGAACTTGTTCATCTGCTCCCCAGAAAATGCAAAAATCCAGATTTTGTCCTAAGCAAAAGGCCTCATTAGCTTGTTATGTGTAAGTGAGTACTGAGGATGCCTGAACAGAGACGTGTCTGAAGGCATTCTCTTCTGTGGAGGGAAACAGTGTTTTAACAGTTGTCAAACTAAGGTTGAAACCAGTTTTAAGACAAATTAGTGATCTTCATGGACTGCTCTGAATCCACGCTGGGAAGTGAGATAGTGCAAAGAAATGCAGAGAAAAGAGACAACCAGTTACCCATCTGAGCAGAATGCTGATCCCGTAAGAAAAGCACTTTGCAGTGTGTGCTGTGTGTTCATTGGTCTTTGAAGTAAAAAAGGCTCTAAGGCCAATGGATTAAATGTGGTTTATTCTATGATATAACTAATTTGAATTAAGAGGACAGGAAACAGAAGCCCTCATCTGTAGTACTGAAGGAGAAAGTTTCTGCCTGTCTTTGATAACTTGTAGTCAAAGCACTGCTTTTCTGTTCAGCAGGAGGGAGTGAGGTGAAGGAAAAGGGATTATATTGTAACTCCTAGGAGCATTGTCCTTCCCTTTTCCTCTTTTCCTGTGCAGGCAACTAGAATAGATTTAACCTCTACTCTACTGAGGAAGGTAAAAGGTGTTTAAACAGCAGGAAAAATTGTGTTTTTCCATCGCTTAAGAAAGCAACAGAGCAGATGGGAACCAGTCCAGCTGGACTTTACCTTTACACTGCCAGGTTTAAACTCCTGTGTGAGAGAAGAGTAAGGTGGTACAGCCCAGTAACTGGGCTCAGAGAAGCCAGTAGAGAAGAGCAGAGAGCTGCATTTTGGGGAGGCTGACAGACAGACTTGCTTATACAGACTCTGTGTTGGAGCTCAAGCCAGCTATCAGGTCTTCACTAGGAACGTTCTCTTTGTTATATGAAAAACAGGTGGGATTTTTTTTGCTTTCTGTTTAATACAATTGCCTGTTTTATGGACTCCTTTCCATTGATGCACCCAGTGAAGAGATTCGGAGTGTGATCATCCTAAACTTGCACACTTAACAATGACTTTTTTAACCTGTTTCTCAAATTCACCTAGGCTTCCTTTCAGTTTTTTTTTTTAACTTCACAATATTGTCTTATTCTGGCAAGTTGTCAACATGTATAGTACTGTTGACTTTGCAGTCTGAGGCTAAAGCTCCACCTGGTCCAGCCCTTGCATATCTAATCACAGTAATGCCTCTTGGTGGGAAGCATACCCAAAAAAACGGTAACTTTTAGAACGGCTTTTCTCAAAAAAGCTTGTATTTCTGTTTTCAGGAGGTGAAAAATACCAATTGTTTTAAAGAAATTTATTAGAGGAGAAGGCACTGTTCAGGCAAACATTGAAGAATTATGTTTAAACCTGCCAGACACTAAGAAGAAACAAAACATACCAATGAAAGCTATTTAATTTGTATTTTTAAAAGTCACAAAAACATAGTGGGTGATGAAGGGAAGACAGCTATTCACCCTCAGAATACAATAGCAAAACCTACATCCAAAAAAGTGTGATGGAAAGTGTTCCTAATCTGTTTGTGGGAATTAGCTGCCAGGAATCTATCACCCAAAACACTGACTGAAATTAATTACATGGTTTTTTTATGCAAAGTGTATAAATTAATTGATAAAAGCTTCTAGAACAATCTAATATGCATCTGCATATTTTTGAACTTATTTGTAACTTGGAACTCATAGTTAAATAAAATGTTCTTTGACAGAATTGGTTTTGGTGATAGACGTGCTGGGCACCTATTGAATATTTTTTGCTTCTTTTGTACTTGTAAGCAGTTGGTGAAACGCAGCCACTTGGAGAGAGAAAATGAAACCCAACCTGAGATTCATTCGCACAGCAGGAGTTCTCTTCTCCACAGGTGCTTATTACTATGTTACACATAACCATAATAGCTGAGCCACATCAGTTGTGACTTGCGATGTGAATAAATGCTGTCTTTTGTGGTTCCCACTGTTCTGTGCTTACCCCAACAGGGACATTTTTTGTGCAGTCGTATTTTGTTGCTTGTTTTATTTGCACACATATTCTGTGTATGCATCTCTGAATGCATTATGTTCCCTCCTTGGGGACGTAAGCACATGAGTGCACATTCAGAGAGCGAGGGGCATTCCCCCTCTGTTCTCTGTCCCATCCCCTCAGCTGTGTTCTGCTGGGGGAAACAGTGCTGCATGGGGAGGAAGGGGCAGTGTTTGCAGTGACTGGGTGGTTCGGCTTGCTTCTTAGAAACAGNCCCAGGGAGGTGGTGGAGTCACCATCCCTGGATGTGTTTAAAAAAAGACTTGATGTGGCACTTGGTGCCATAATCTAGTTGAGGTGTTGGAACACGGGTTGGACTCGATGATCTTGAAGGTCTCTTCCAACCTAGAAATTCTGTGATTCTGTGATTCTGTGAACAGCTCCTGCACAGGTGGCTGTCGTCCTTTTGGAAGCGAGTTTCACTTCGTGAGACAATCAGTTGTTGTTGGCTGCTCCCCTTTCTTTAGAACATTCTTACAATCTTCTTACCGTTTGAATGTCCTGAAGGTAGAGCCTGAGACTTTCAAACTCTGGATGCCTTGAGGTTCATCCTGTACCTCCTGAATTTCAGTGCAACAAACTTTCTCAGTGTATCAAGAGTGAAGCCCACGTCATCCCACTCACAGTGGTCATCCAGCTGGAGTTACGTGCAAGTAAGGTTTTCTCAGTATTGCTGAGAGTAAACAGGTGCCTACTTTACACTTCAAGTAATTTTCCTCAAAGCAGGCAGGTTGAATTGCCCACCAGAGTTAGGCAGCACTTTGCTTCTATATGAAACCCCTGTTTTTCTTCCAAGGGAAGAGTGTGGAGAGGAGCCTTTTGGCTTCAAATGACAAGTCCAGCTGACAGTTCCTTTTGCCACTTGACTCCTTATAGAATAGCCTTTGGCAGGCAGTGTGTGAGAACCTTAATTTGTTACAGCTGTCAGAGACATGTGCATTGCTTTCTTTTCTGTTCTGCCTGGTTTCCTGTGGAAATGAGGCTTTTTCTGTCATGCTCTCTCTCTGCTAGCCTGTCCAACCCTATCCTATTTACTTTTTTAATCCACTGGTCAATTTTAGTCCTATTTAACACTGAGGCAGATGCCTTAATGATATTGAGTTCTACCACTGCAATGAATGCTGGCAGCCAGATAGAGGAGAGAGA
This sequence comes from Platysteira castanea, assembly GCA_013397175.1. Classification (NCBI taxonomy): domain Eukaryota; kingdom Metazoa; phylum Chordata; class Aves; order Passeriformes; genus Platysteira; species Platysteira castanea. The sequence goes on along the minus strand of VYXC01004103.1, from coordinate 3,406,760 downwards.
TGTAATTAATGCCTGTTCTGATGAAAAGATTTCAGTGTGTGCTCAGCTTTTTCTAGGTATCAGGCTTTATTAGCTCTGTTGTGAACAAAACTGCCTGGTTTTGTATTTGTAAGCATTATTGTAGCGCTTTAATTGGTGGCTTTGCTTCTGTGGTTTATCTTGCTATCATGCATCAGAGCCCTAATGAGGGTTCCAAATGCCACTGAGCATGACAGTGTTGAGTGTGTGGGCTGATACTACCAAGCATCTATGTTACTAATTCTGGGACATAATAGAATATAAGGACAAAATCTCTTCTTTCATCGCTCCCCTGGACCCCGATTCCTTAGCCATTCTCATTTTATGGGAAGGCCAGCATCTGCTGCCTGGGGTCTCCATTCTGAGGCAAAGATTGCAGCATCTTGGGCTGCCGAACACTTTTCCATGCCAGAAATCGTCCTTGAATTATACAGCCCTCACCTTCACCAGCTTTTGTTCTGGGACCTGGGGTTCCTGCCTGACCTTCTGTGCAGAAACAGTGCTGTGTCTCGCCCCAGTGTTGCAGAACAGCATGCCTGCTGTGGATGGAGGAACAATGTGCAGACAGTTCACTTCCTCTCTTGTTCCACTGGAAGGATTGTCCACATAGTACCAGGGTGGGAGGGAGTAATGGAGATTAAGACAAACTAATCTAGCCGTCCCATTCAATCTCCAGGATAGTTCCATCAGTTTACCCGAGGAAGCCAGTTTGACTTGCATAATTCAGACATTTGTCTCTTACATGATAATCTCTTACCTTTTTCATCTTGCACATTCTGTAAAAATGTGGCAAAACAAGCATGTTTTGCCATCTGGACAAAAAAAATCCTAAAGGAAGATTATTTACTTGAAAGTCCAAAAAGTATTACCTTAAACACCTAGTCTATTTTAGTCAAACCCTTGTACAGAATGTGAGCAGCAGAAACACACAGTTGTCAAATTTTAAATTTATAAAAGGCATATATCAGGAATATGCTTAAATATGATGTATGTGCAGGTTCAAAAATTACATGATTTAGATCACTGCTTTACTTGTCTTTTAGACTTGAGGTTTAGAATTGCCATGTCAGATTTTCATAAAACAGGCTGGTTTTATTTTGAGTTATGAATCTGAGACAGAAGTGGCAAATAAGTTGATGTACACCCAGTAAAGTGATTCTTTTTAAAATTCCAGACTTGGCTCATAATGATGTTCATAGATGATCTTGGTTGAGTTCCTGAATAAGTATGCAATAAGCGTATTCTTTTTTTCCTGTAGCAAGACATTTAAACATTAATTTAAGAGTAAGTCAGCATGTCATGATTAAGTCTTCTTGCAATTTAGTCTATTTTGTAGTACCTCTAAACTTTGTTTAGACTTTTATGTTACTGTAGTCTTACAAGTGGTTTTTATCAGCAATTGGAAATAGTAAGGTACTCACCACTAATTCTGAGAAACAGAATGAATACAAGTATTCATGTGTTAAAAGCTTTAATTTTACTTGTTTTTCATTGATTGTAATTTTTTCTTCTCATAGGGTATGTCCTAGTTGTACATGTCAGAAAATGTGCAATGAGTTTGCAGGCTTGTCTACCTTCACAACTCTTCCTTCTGCATGCTTTTTTATTACGCAGGGAGAGTTTCAGTGGGTTGGCCATGGGTGACTTAAGGAAACATAGGAGTTTTTGCTTCCCAACTCTAAATTTAGAATATGCATTTCTCATACTCATTTCACATCTGCAAAAGTTATTTGAAGAGTATAACCTGAATATGTGAAAAGAGGAGAAAGATTTCCCATTTAAATTTTGTTTATATTTTTGTTCTTTCCCTTTTCATTCCAGTGAAATGAAGCAGAAGTTGGATGAAGAGGGCAACAAGTGCAGCATCCTTTCCAAGCAGCAGAAGTTCAACGAGCACTGCTGCATTCGCTGCTGTTCCCCTTTCACATTTCTTATCAACAGCAAGCGACAGTGCCAACAGTGCAAGTACAACATCTGCAAGAGCTGCAGCAGTTACCAGAAGAAGGAGAAAGCTTGGATTTGCAGTGTCTGTCAGCAAGCAAGGTAAAGGCCTTTTGTTCAACAACCTGTGCAAAGCAGCTGTGGCCTGACCTGAGCTTTTCCTTGTATTTGTCAGTAGTTACCTCTGGTAGGATAGGACATGAAGTACCTGTTTGTGTAGGGGTTGATTTGTTCCTGACGTGCCTGGTTTCTGTAGAGGTTAATTTGTTCCGAGAGTGGCTGGTTACCTGTTGCATTTTGCGGGCTTGTTTAGCTGGACTGATTTATCAGCAAGCAGTAATTGGGCATAGCTTGTGCAGGACTGGGATGTCCTGAAACTCCTGGGTTACTAATGGAACCTGAGCACAGATGGTGGTAAAGCAGTTAATAGTTTGGCAGCTAATGCTACTGATGGGTCAGGAGTGGAAGGAAGAATATTTGTGAATAGATCATCCAGCTGTGACTGTGTTTTAGAGTGCTTTTCTAAATGCCAGCTTATTGATAGGGATGCCTTGAGCTTACTTTGGCAAGTACCCAAAGAAAATAGCAACCTGTTATAATCCATAACATCTGTTAAGAATATGTTGCCGGGCTTCTATTTGCAGAGGGTATCAGGGATTTACAATCTCACCCTTCTGAGGGTAGCTGAGCCCCAACATTTAAAGACAGCCCCAGAAAAACAAAGCAAAACACTTAATACTAGCGGAGGGGCCATTCCTTGGGTGGTGACTGATAGTCCTTGTCTCCAACTTCGAAAAGCAGCCATAGCTGTGGTGACATAGTCCTTACCAAGACCCTTTAACTCAGACAAGAAGGGTGAACAAAGTAACCAATTCCTTATGGTTTAATTTTGACCACTGGTGACTAAAGCAGCTGAACATATGTGACAAATATGGCTGTTAATTCTTCATCCTTCTCTTTAGTGGAGAACGCAGGGTGAAGACAAGAGACAAGTCCGTTTGGAATGCTGTATGATACTCCCGTGCTCACCAAAGCCTTACTATTCCCTCTCGTTTCCCATTAACACCCACTTGAAGTGTAAGCTTTCCTACAGTATCTGTGAATTAAGTGTGTGTCCTTTGACACAGGTCCTTAAAATCATAGGGATGCCAGATGGACAATGCCATATTTTCAAACATCAGTCTTTGAAGGTGAAGGTCGTTGTGTTCTTTGGGGCACCTGATACTTCTCCACTTGTTACCCTGGAAAACCTACAGAAACCCCCTTTTCCCTGGTGAGGAGGCAGATGAATGACAGGAGCATCTTTTCTAGCAACACATAGAGCTGTGGAGCTAGTGCTCATTTCTAACTTAGTCATTCAACCATTTCATATTACACCTCTTTCTTCCATTTAACCTGAGTTCACCCATACGGGCAGCAGCACAGCAGCCAGGTTTGTGGATGCTGATGAACTGCACTTAAAATACCTTTTGCTGACTCCACAGAAAATGCCTCAGAAGAATTAAATTTCAGAAGAAAAATGTGCAGCTGTGTTATAAAAATGCTGTTTCTGACCCTTGAAGTCAGGGCTTTTCCCACAATCCCATGCAGCCCTCAGAGTCACCCACCTGTAACTCAGTTATAAACATTTTCTTTATTTATGAGACCTGAGACATAGCTTGAGTTATTTTTAGTTAGTATTTTTTTGAGTTAGTTTAATAAATTAAGTAACACTGCTGCTAATCATTTTATGTTCTGGTTTATTGGACTGTGCTACTTACAAATCCCTATAGGTAGATCAGGGGCTAGTATTCCTCAGGGAGTGCTGATGTATTTTGATCTGGTGGAGACTGTTTTTTGTGTTTTGGCGGGTGGTGGTGTGGTATGATTTTTTGGGTTTTAATTCTGAGTATTTCTTCCAGGGAAAAACACAGGGGAAAACACAAGAGTCTGTTGTGAGTTCCTGTTGTCTTCTCAGTGACTCATTCCTCGGGGGGACTGTGTCCTCCTGCCCCTCCACAGCTCCTCTGCTTGTGTCATTTTTTCCTTATACCAGGCAGCACAGGTAGTGGAGGTGGTTCTGGGTTTAGCTGTTACTTGCCTGCACATCTTACTGTGCAATAGATAGTGAGTTCTAGTGGGCTAGAAATATCTGAAGACCGTGTTCTATCTGTTTGTGCTCGTCAGCTCCTCACTACAGCAGTACTCAAATAACCCTGAGTTTTATGTCCAGTATATATCAATATATCAACGAGTTCTCTGATGTCACAAGCAGTTTTCTCCAGTATAAAAGGCTACAAGGGAGATGTAATAAAGTGAAGCCCTTCAGTCTGGGTTTAAAGTCCTTCTGGGAGCTGTACCCTTTTCTTTAGACTCTCTTATTTCCTATTATCTTCCTCCAAATGAGTGACATCAACTCTGGTAGATTTTAACTAGTCTCCTGGCTGATTCCTATGCCAAGGTGATGCTGACGCTGAAGAAAATCGGACAAGTTGAGTTAATCTTTCAAGGCTTGACCCTAGTGGAGGTACTTGTTCTGTTGAAGATGACTTTTCATCTTCCATGGCAGAGATCTGTATTAGAATTTAGCAGAAGCAAAAATTCAGGTTAGCATTTGAAACATAGAACATTTGTAGAAAATCGGTCAAAAAAGTTAATCTCTGCTTCTTCCAAAAGCAGAAAACTCATCAGTAAGCCAATGAAAACTTAGGTGTTTGAATTCCTTTAAAGCACATCTCCTGTTGCAATGCATCTTTTAAAAGTTAGAGATTTGGCTTGGTATGGAATCTCAGGCTCAAAAATGTCTTTACAGCAATGTCTGAATTGATCTTCTGAAGAACAGGAGAACCTTCCTTCAATTTCCCAGATTTAGCACACATTCTGCAAATGCTTTTTGATTTAGAGGTATCTCTGAATACTATTATTAATGTTCTCAGGGTTTCCTTCTCTCATATGTATCTTCTTAGTCTGTAAGTCCTCTACAATAAAATTATATAATACTAATTTCAAGGTTTTGGTTTGTTTATAGAGCAGTCCTGATTCTTCCAAAGCTTTGTACAATGTCTCCTTGTTAGACACCTGTCAGACAATGTATTTAGGCAGCTTGCTGAGGTCTGTACTTGTTAAGTCTTCTTGGCTAAGTAGATTCCAGGCGCAGTTTCTTTGCCCTCTGGATTAATGCTTTTGATGCCAGACACAGAGGTTCTTTGCTCATTTAATAGAAATAGGCCATGCTTTCCATGTGTCTGAGACCACTTTTTCATTTGCCAAGGAGCCACATCCCAGAACACCCTGCTTGTGATACTCTGCTTTTCAGTTTAACACTTGTACTAATAAAAGAAAAGTTTTTAAAAAAGCACAATCCATTAAAATGCATATTTTTTGCAGGTTTTCTAAACTAATCACATTTTACTTCTGGACTGTGGTATGAGTATATGGAGTCCAATCCAAAATAAGGTGTACAAACATCTGGCTGTCCACCTCAGCTTTTCATGACAATCATGCATGAACACCCCTGCATTCTTGGTTCACTTCTTCTGGTCTCACCATCTGTATGTCAAAGGATTTCTGTCTCTGTTGTGAGTGGGAGCATGGGCACCTAATCCTTTCATGCCTTCACATCCATCTGTTGTGTGATTTTCTCACTTGTTCTCAAAACTCTTGCTCAGGTGATGGAAGTTGATCACTTAGTGGACTCCTGCTTTGCTTTCTTGAGCCAGGCCATGGGTAAGAGGGTCTGCAGGAAGTCATTTTTCTGCTTTATAAGAGCTGCTTTGTTGGTGGTGGTCCTTTGCTATTAACAGCTATTCAGAGATAGAGACCCACTGTTCTTTTCTCCTTTATGTCATTAACTAGTGAAAAAACACGGTCATGCTGCATGTACTCAGACTTCCTGCAGTTAAAGTAGTGTTTTGGGTGGCTCAAACTGGGTCCCAGAAATTGTCACTGGTTGCTTACAGCACAGATTTATTTGAAAGTTTAAGAGAAATGCTCTTTTTTTTTTTTTAAACTTTGGTTTTCATACTCCCAATTTAACTGCTGCTTTTAAAAAGAAGAAAGCAAAAGTGTATCAATTACCTTCATCAACTCCTCAATCCGGAGTTATTACTGAATGTTCTTTACATTTTCTTTTGAGTTTGTTGAGGTGCCTGGTCAAATATAACTAGGCGGTAACAATTTGCATCAGTAGTAAATGTAATTGTCTTACTGGAACTTGAAAATTCGTTAGACTAATCAGATATGCCTTGGGGATTTTTAATGCACATCAGAGTTTAACTTGAGAAAATGCGTTAAGGTCTAGTCTACCTGCAGTACCCAGTACATTTTTCTGCAACGAACATGAATTGGGATTAGCACTAATGTAAAAATGGAGCAATGCTTCTGATAAAATGAAAATTGCAACAGAAAATAAAAGTCTAGACTCACTTGGCAGGCAGAACAGTCTTCAAATAGAAAGGAGCTTTGCCAGCCTCAGGAAGAGTCCTAAATAAAACCTTTATATTTCATATGGTTTAGTTTGGAGGGCTCTGTAAAACAATGTAATGTGTTTTAGTGTCAGCAGAACAAAGCATATATTTGTGGAAACATGATAAAGTTGAAGTTAGCCTGCCAAAGGGATACCTCTCTTCTGCTTAGCTGATGCATGTTTTAGTGTAAAACTCTTTACAGTTTCTACAGGGAAAAGGAGGAAAAAAAGCACCAAAATTTGGCAAAACCTTGGTGTGGTACTTGAGGAAAAGTAATACTTCTAGTTAATAACTGAACTTTGTATTTGTTTGTCAGTGCATTTGGCTTTAACAAAACAGTCAGTTTCAGGACTTAGTTGTGGAAAAGTAATGAAGATATACTGCTGCTTAGCAATTTTGTTTTGCTTTCAAGCAGGCTCAGCCATCTGGTAAAAGGAAGCCGAAATGTATTTTAGGTAGTCTGCCTCAGCCATAGCTGGGAGCTTTGTGTACAGTTTTGTGACAGTTGCTATTTCTGCTGTTTGAGGTCCCTGTCTGACATTAGTGAGAACTTCTACAGAACTTGGAAGCTGTGACTTTGTCAAGTAAATGCCAGGAAATGTGTTTTTGTTTCCGAGATCATAGAATTGTGTAGGAACGTTCACTTGCTCTGTGGTGTAGCACAGAAAATAAAGTCTTAGTTCTTCCATGTGTGTGTTGTCTTCATTTGACTCATATGGGTCTTGTTCTGCTTTTTCAAAAGTTCTCTGAATGATCCCGTTCATATTGTACTTAAGGGATTTACTAATTTTAAGTAAATTGCAGTGAAAATTTTTTTGCTCAGCTGTATATACTTGTAGAAATTTATGCAATTCCCTCCAAAAAGCATGCTGCTCTATTCAATTCTTTTTTCTTCCTCCTTATCCTGCCACTGTCTCTCTGTTTTGTATCCTGCCTCTTGACCTCCTTGTCCTTACCATGCTTTAGCATCACAATAGATCATAAACGGCATATCCTCTTGCTCACTGTACCCATGAAGTGAGGACCAGAGCTTGCACAGGAGCCAAGAACAGTCCTTGGTTTATTCAGTTGTTCCCTAACTGGAGGAGGAGAGAGAGAAATGTGCAAACTGGTTGCTTTGACAGGTTGATCTCTGCTGAGTTTTTTGCTATACTGATCTGTCTTAATTATTTTGAAGTATGCACTGTGAAGAATTTCATTTCTGCTAGACAGAATAAAGCTGAACTTGTATAACATACAGCAGACTGCAATGCTACACTCAGCTTTAAGAAAAGTATCTAAAAATGGAATTGAAGAGGAGAGTAGGAAAGAGAGGTCTATTAAAACAGCTAAATACAAGTGCTAATTAGGCGATCTTTTCTGGCTTTAAGTAGCCTTGGAAGTGAATGTGTGCCTGAGTGCCTGGAGGACTAATCAGTGTTTTAGAAAATCTGATTCCCAGTTTTAGCTGTCCAGTGACCTTGGGGAAATTTCCATGTGTCACATTTCCCCATGTGCAAAATGGATTTGATGATCCTGAGCTCTCGGAGATTAGTGGTTGAAAAGTTAAGTGCTCTGGTTGTAAAGTGCTAAGTATTATTAATGTACTGTTATTAGAGGAGTTTTGCTGCAGTCAGCATGGCTAAACCTTTGGGTTTCTCAGTTGCACAGAAAGGTGAGTACTTGGATTCTTGTAGGCAAGGAATGAGGGTAGAATATCAATAGTAGTTCAGTGTTAATATATAAATGCTTGCCTGTGTTTGGCTTCACCTACCTTCAGCAAGTCATCGTAAGAAAGGCTATTAGACATTTTCCCAAGTAGAAATAAATATTACGGAAACTGTGTGCAAAAATACTGAGATTGCTAACCTGGGAGGAGCTGGATATGAAAGGATGCAACACAGTTGTTCCTCATAATAAGCAGCATACAAATTATAGGTTGGATTTACTTAGCCTTTCAGTTTTGCAAAAACTGAGGGACTTTCAGTGAAGGGGAAAAATTAAAAGCTAATTAAAATTGCACAAGATTCTTTAAGTATGGGCACTTAAGTGTCATGATGTCATAGGAACATCACGCCTTAGAGTAGCTGAGATTGAAATTCTTAAGTATCAAGCACAATTTATGGAAGAACCTCCCTTGTGTCAATTCTGCAACTGGAACTTCATCTGCTGTTCATCATAAAATGCATGTAATAAAGCAAGAAGTCATGCTGTGGTAAACACTCCAGAGGTAGCTCTAAGCAGAGCAGAGTGCCCTTTCACATAGACATATCAGTGAACATTTTCTAATTATCACTAATGAAAGATTGCCACCTGGTTTGACATATGTTTGTTTCAGCATTTGGTGAGTCTTCATGTTTTATTCTGTTGTATTTGTGCAACCACCGAGCTTTAACAAAGTACAGAAATCAGTCTGTTGCTTCAGCTGACGCTGACATTCCCACCTCAAGGAGTGAAGTCAGCTTACAGCCTGCCAGTCCCCAAGGGACATGCTGTGTGCACGCTTTTTGCTGCGTCTATTCAAAATGTTTGGTGGGGCCCACTGTGAGTCGAGGAACTGGGAGGTGATGCCATGGTGCAGTGAAGGAAGATTATTCTCTCACTAAAGCACGACGTACAATTAACTTCTATACAACTCATGCAAGGGGGGAAAGCTATTTTGTACCTGTATTGTATGCCTCTCTGACTCTCTTATTATAAGCTGTATATGAAGACTATTTTGACAGTCCACGAGTAATTCAGATTATTTTGCCAAATTATATTATTTTTATCCTACTTCCTATTGATAAAGAAGCTCTGTGCCTCCTCAGTGCTTTTTTTTCTCCAAAAGATTTATCCAGTTAACTGTGAACAGCCACCCAATTATGTGTGGGTACCCTTAGAAGCATTATAAATGCTGTGGTTAGCAAAGGGGTTATTTTTCTTGGTGAGAAAATTGAAACTCCTCCAGACTTGTAGCCACTGGCAGTGAATGGCAGTAACAAATGCATCTTTCCTCCAGCTAGTGCAGTTTGCAGTATTACCCTCTTAAAATGTTCTTGTGTTACCAAAGAAGTTAAAGTGAGAATTTGATTTGTCATTTCAAAAGAGATTGACCACATCAATAAATAAGTCCCTCCATGTTCCTATTGTTCAGGCCCACCTTTCACATGAAATAAATACTGAAGCACTCACTGCTCAAGTGTCTCTAATAAGAATTCATGAGAGCCTACATTCAGATGCTTCATCCTGCTTCTTCAACTTGAGGGAAAAGGAAGGTGGAAAAAGCAATTGTTCTGTGTTTCTGACAAAGATGAGGTTTTCCAAACTTGTATGCTGAATTAAATGTTTGGTTTCTTGTACTTTTTTTGTAGTAGCATATCTTTTCTGCATCTAGGTTTTTGTGAAGTCTCTTTCAGATGAGCACTGCATGAGTCCGGTTAGAGTTAATTACTCTTCTTACATCTTCCTCTCTCTCAGCTTTCAAAATATGACCCTAGATTTGTGGATCGTGAAATAAATGGTAATAGGTTGCCAGTAACCTGTACTGGAAGTGCGTTTCATGCACTTTCCTGTCATACATCCCACCTGCATCTTTTGCTAGCACTGTCCAGGCAAACATCTTGTCCATTTTAGCCCAGGAGCTAACAGACAGCTCCTTCATTTATCTTGTGTTCATAAATAGGATCAAGTTAACGTAGTGGAAAAGCTGTCTCTGACCTAAAGCTGTCTTTGAGTTTGTACCCCCATTCATTTCAAGTCGTTTAATCCTTTTTTATTTTTTTATTTTTGTAGAAGCAGTTTCAAAGAATGAAGATTGAATTTTAAAAGTGTACCTAAATAAAAATTGCCTAAAACCAGAAACCCTTTAGCTTGCAGAAGTTGTGAACTCTTTGGAAGTGCTGTTTTATCATAGCAAAAGAAAGCTTTTGTTTTCAGATTAGTATTGGATTTTTAGTGCACTTGGGTTTTACTTTGATAAATTGTTTTAATCAGAAAGGTGCTGTAGTAAAAATGAAAATTCTTCACAGTTAATGGAAAATAATGAGGAGCAACATAAAAATAATCATACCAAATATGTCTTCCATTCTCCTCATACCCCCATCCCCCACCAAAATATTTGAAACTTCTCTACATTTCTGGGAATCAGCATGGTGTGCCTTTACAGTTTGACATTTGTCTCTAGATGTTAGAAGCCAACAGGGAGTTGCTAGCACTCTTTGGGAGTGGTTTTGTTAGTCCCTTTGTTTGAGGGCTGTTCTGTGACTAAGCAGCCAGTGCCTTCCTGAGTGAACACTTTTGCTTTGGGAAGGAATCTTTGTAAGGTAATGAGGCTGGCTCTGTAATACTGCCTGTCCTGATTGTGTTGATTTGAAATTTAATATGCTGTAAAGCTTGTTGTTGTAATTTGGCAAGTAATGTCTCTGGGCAATATATGGGAATCAGATGCCCATACTGGTTCATTTTTGTTCCATCTCTGTTTCTGTCCATTGATGTGAAGACTTGTGGGGTGCTTCTCCAGGCCCCAGACTGAAAGAGCCTTCTCTTTTCATTAAGGTCCCAAGACATAATTAATGTTGAATGAATGTTTGTTCATCTGATTAGGAAATACTGTTTCCCATCACCTGTCATGCTCTGAGGTTGTATATGAGATTAATAGTGTTATGGAGACATCATGGTTCACATATGTTTTCAATTTGCTGATGACAGATTTGCTTTGTGTTCGTGGTTTTTCCTGGCTGTCAGTGTGGGGGCTTGTGGAATAATGCCTGGAGTATGGAGACTTGAATAAATGCTTGTGAGATAGAGGAAACCCGTATAAAGAATGGTAGAAATTGCGTCAGGAGTCGCAGTGGTAATTTTGTCTCACTGATGTGTTTGCAGGACTTTGTAACCTAGGGGATGTCTTGAGTTCTCTGTATCTCAGATAGTTGCAGCTGTCAAAAGGACTTTCAAACTCTGGCTTGATAAAAAGTGAATTAGTATCTGTTAGCAGCAAGGAAAACATTTATGATGATTTGTCCCAATCCTGCAAATTAACCAGTAGCCAGGCCTCTGTCTGTGGTGTCAAAGCATACCTCTGATCAAACATGCGTTTGGAAATTTTCCTGGGGGAAAAAAACTGTAGACTGCTGTACTGAGAAATGTGAATGCAGCTCCACTGTGAGCTACATTTTGAATGACCCTGCCTCCTGTGCTTCAGAAATTGTGAGCCATTCATCTTGGGGGGATGAAGTAGTTCACTTACATGTTTTTAAAAAAAAAAACCCCACCACATTACAACTGGTGCTTTTCAGTCTTTAGTATTGTGACCTATCGCAAAATGCCCTCTTGTGTTTTGCATCTAGGCTCGGAGAGCTATTCGATGTGAGGAAGTTTAAGGCTAATGTTTTGTAACATGTCTGTATCAACACTGCTCCCTGAAACTCTTTCTCTGAGTAGAGAAACTAGACCACTCACACAGAAAACATACTTAACTGGTGTCTGTGTTAGTCCTGAGTGTAGTATGGCAATAGTGGTTATTTTTCTCATTATGGAAATTATAATTAGAGCTTGAATATTCTTGAGAGACACCAGCTTTCAAAGCAGTCTTACATAGGGTTGGGGTAGAGAGGGTTGATTTTGAGACCTGTGAAAGAATACTTTACTGAGTCCATTCTGTGTGGTACATTTAAATACTGTATTTTACATTTTTAAAGTGTTGCGGTTGCTACCAAAGAGGATGCTTCTGGCAAGAGAAACAGCAACAGAGTAGTGTGAAAAGAGATTGACAGGAGTATAAGGAGGAGGGTGGGGGAAATAGTACGATTGTAGTTTGAAAAATTAGTCATGTAACGTGTCATTGTAATTCCCAACTGGCAATTAAACAGTACATATCTGCATAAAGGATTAGTAACACTGGAGGGTAATGTTCAGGATCTTGAACAGCACTTCCAGTATATAATTTGCAAATGGTTTGATGGATGCCTGCCTCGCACACTCCCGAAACGACCACATTCCAGTGCTTAATATAATTAGTCCTAGCAAACACAGACCTCCAGCTCTATAGGTAGCTGGCTATGACTTCACAATATGTTACATTAATGGACTTAAAAAAAAAAAAATAAGAAAAGGAAAAAGGGACAGCTAGCCGGAAAAATTACACTATTTATTCCTCCTCAGGTGTTCTGTGCCAGCCCCCAGGGCTGCAGTGGCTGGGCCTCCAGCAAGCTCCTCTCTGGTGATAAGAGAGGTCCAAGGTGAAACAGTGCAAGTGATTGACAGCAGGTTGTGCAGGGCTTGCAAAGGCAGCAAGTAAGAACGTGACAAAATTGCAGAGGTAAATTCAAAACAATGCACATTGAGCTCTCTGTAGTGATATCACTTTTGTGACACCTCTTTTTTAGCAATAGCTCACTTTTGATAGGATTAATGGATGCCAAATAAGCTACTCAGGTGATCAGCATGGACTAGCTACAGTAACAGCATCTAGAATAATCTGGATGTGAAAAACATCGAGGAGGGAGTTTCAGGACAGAAACCTTCTTTGATCTCAGACAGCCAGGACTTCAGCCTTGCAGGCTTTATTTAAATCTGCTGACGTTCAAAGGGATGTGGAGCATTGTGCTAAATGAGCATATATGTCACCTCTGGAAGGTTTGCTCCAAGTTTGGCAGTGTCCTTCCCACAGCTGCCATTGCTCAGATGCACCAGTTACTGATATTAGAGCGTCATGTGAGGAAATTATGGCCTCAAAAATCTGAGAGTCAGGATAAAGCTCCTAGCTTTCCTTGAGATCATCTCTGTCTGAGGGCAGCTGTGTTGAACTTTGCATGCCCCAGGTCCTTTTTGGTGAAATATAACAGATGATGGTGGCAGTTCCTTTATGTTTAAGTGTGGAGCTTCTCGGGAAAGCACCACCTTAAATTCGGCTCCAATCTCCGGCACGCAGTACAGCTGATGGGTGCTACCAGGATGTAAATACCGATCAGCACCACTTCTGAGCTCTCTTATTTTATAAAACAGTGCGTCATTTAGCCTTTTTATGGGCTTAGCTAGATCCTGTCACACAAAGATTCTGCTTCACTCAGTTCACATGTACCACTCCAGTTATTAAAGGGCACATTGAAAAGTTGCCATTGCAGCATTGCTTAAGCTGAAAAGTGTTGTCAGAATTACTTTGTAAAATACAAAGTGAATGTATGAATTCTCAATGTTGAAGCCAGGCAAGGACTTCTAAATTGTGTTGAATCTCATGAGCTGTCTGATATTTGCACACTTTTCATTTAGGTTATGAAGGCATCATTGTGGCTTTCAAAAATTATTTGGACACTTCCATTTTCCTGGATGGTTGCTGATGCTGATTCTGTGCATTTCAGATGTCTTTGAATGGTTTATGAAGGGTAGGAGAACTTCAAATCAAAAAGTAACTTTTATGTATATTCAAAGGTAGAAAATTAATACACAGATCCTGCTATGGAAGAAGAGAGTGTTTCCTCCATGTCTCTACATATCTTATATCACAGATATATATACAAGGACTCATAGATGGTTATATTTTATAATACTTGAAGGGAGGAAGTATTTTTCTTACTCCATAGGTGACAGAATTCATCAGGTGAGGAAGAAGAAGGTGGACCTGGATTCTTCTTCCTGCTCAGAAGGCGCTCACCATCTGGTGTTGAGAAGGTCATTCTGGCTTTCCCTTTTTTGCTCCATTGTTAGAGAAATGCAATCCCTACTTTGATAAAGCTCATGTGAACTTTATATGTGTATATATATATTTTAGTTTTTACTTGCTGTCATACAGACCTGGAGTGTTTAAATAAAAACCATGGATATGACAGGCTCCATATGGGAAATCAGGGTTTTGGAAGGCTCCAGGCTCTGATAACCTTACTGTGTCTGGAATGATGAACAACAGATACACCATCTTCTTAACTAGGTCAGACATTTTAAAACTTTTCTCCTTCTGCATCTTCTGTAAGGATCAGTCCAGAACCTCATCTCATCTATCAGAAGTAGGGTATCTCCAGTCTACTTTTCTCTGTTGTCCTTACTGTGTGTCTGTGTGCTCTGTGCCGTATTTTGGCCAGAGTTTGGAGAAGGACTCTCCAAGGCAGAAGAGCATGTTACTTTGTTTTACACACAAGGTAGGTCCATGGTCAGAAAAGCATCAAAATGGCTCAGATTTTGCTTCCCTGTGTGCTGGAGCATGGGAGAACAGTGGGATGGTGGGGGCACAGAGCTGGGCTTTCTGCCTTCAGATTAAAAAAACCCCACCCTGTAGACTTTTAAAAGTTGATTCATGCTGCAGTGGTGTGTTTTTTCAGCAGTCGAGGCAGTGCAGTTGTACCTGAGAGACACCTGAGGGAAAAGCAGCCTTTCCTGTCCAAATGATTGTCAAGTGAAATCTGAAGAGAGCTCACTGGAAAATTCCTTAGTGGAGAGCATAGCAGATGGGAAATCTTGATCAGAAAAAAACCAAAACATAAAAATAAAGCCTTGCATTTAGCGAAGGGAAACACCTCCTCCGTAGTAGCTGTCTTTAGCTGCTAGATTTCATGCATTTAATAATAACTTTTTTAATAGTGAAGCAAAAATCTAAAAACTGTGATTCTCCTAGTTATCACAGACAGTATCACACATTCTAACAGACTGTTTCAGGCTTGTGTCCAGGGCTAGCTGATTTGGTTGAAGTTGGACAGCTGATACAATAAACTCTGAAACTTCTCTTAAAATGAGATTTTTCACAAGTAGCCTGGTCCACTGTGATGGGATTTCTTAAATCATAGCAAATCCTGGTCATGAAATCAGATATGGGTGTACTTTATACAAATGGCAGGTCCTCCTGTCCTTTCTGGGAGGACCAGCAGATGAAGTTTACAAAATGCACCTGGGGAGCCAGGCCAGGAATGAGAGCTTAATATAAGTGAGAATTTGGATTCTGTAAGTAATTTCCTTTTAGCAGGGCTTGTAGATGTGGAGTGAGCTAGCTTATATCCTACATGTTTCATCCTGCATACTTCAACTAACTTCCATTGTTACAACATATATAGGAGAGAATCAGCATGTAACAAACATAATCTTGCCCTTCACTGGTAAGTTCTGGATCATTCTGCAGGTGTGCTTTGTGTATCAAGGAGATTGTTATTTAAGCATTATCAATGGAACCTTCCAAATTCTGTTATTTACATTTTGCAAGAAAAAAACTCAGACACTATGTGGTAGGAAAGAATTAGCTTAATCAGAGAATGCTTTTAACTGGAACTCTGTATTAGCCAGAATTTCCTGAGTTGTGGGCAGTTTCTGGTAAGGCAAGCCAGAAAGCATAACTGCCTTACCATGCTTTTGTGATGGTTTTCTCCTGCTATAAATGTCTTTTGCCTTTGGTAGCGAAGATTCTGGCAAATCTAAAGAGATATGGGGTGGGGAACCAGGTGCTAAGTATCTTTATTGCTTCTCTGTGATGTGACTTTTTCTAATCCTGTCAGAACAGCAACATATTGGTTGTTTGGCTCTTTTCCCTATTTGACATATATGTAAGATAAGCAGAAAATCTTCTTCTCTCCTCATTTAAAATGACTTGCTCTCACTAGTGCACTGTCTTCCTAGAGAAGTTAAAGTGTTCCGTGGTACCAAAACCCACATAACAAATCTTCAGAGCTCCTGCACTGCCACAGTGCTGTTTCCAGAGCGCTAAGGTTCGCCCCTTCCAGGCACAGATCTCACAGGTCTGTTCTGCTTTTCATTCTAGCTGAATAATTGTCTCCAGATGCTTCTATAGATTCATCTCGATCTGAACATTGCCCTTACGGTAAATGCAGCATTTACAGCCTCTGAGAGTCTGCAGAAAGTAAAATGCTTCTGCCATTATGGTTACTGTTGGGATTTATTAGACTGCTGCTTTTATGCCTAATAATTGAAAAACCTGCAGCGCCAGGGGATGTTGCCACGGGTCTGAAATAAATTAATTCAAGCTGACATCAAGATTTTAAATGAGCTTTGCTTTTTCTTATGACAGGGAGCTGTACCATCTCACTTTTTTCTTTTTAATTGCTAAGTTAGTCTGAGTTTGCAATAGAAAAATTTTTTTTCAAGAGATAATAAGCTCCTCCCATAAGGTGAGTTGCCTAGCTTTCTGCTTTTCCAAAAGTATCTCAATTTTTGGTTATTTTCCTCCAGTTACTTCTGTTTTCATAAGTTTTCAGTGAAAGATCACAAAATACTTAGGACCTTTTAACTGGTTTACACAAAACGTCTGCAAGATGTCATTTCAGGTTCTGTGTTTCCTTTGATGCCAAGGATTTAGTTGTGTGTAAAAGTACCATGTCTAAATGGCTTTTCTGTGTATTTACAACCTCTTTGGCCTCATTACAAGAAAGACATGAGAAATGTTAATTTTGGATATTTAAAAATCCACAGTGGTGCTATCAGAGGGAGGAAAAACCACCCTGAAACCAAATTTGCCATTCAGAGTCAGCATGCATATATCTAGTGGGATCATGTGTTCCTGGTTTAGCTTATATAAATAAATATGAAGTATAAATAAACATTCACTAACATCATCTGTGAAATTTACTTGATGTTATTATGTCAATACTGTTTGTGCTTCCATAATTGAAGTTAAAATGAATTAAATATTTGAAGCAGAGCTCCACGAGAGGGATGCTTCACAAGAGGTACCCTTCATATTGCTGCTAAGATTAACAAAGACATCTAGGGGGTTGGAGTAAATATTTTGAAGATTTTATAAGTATCTTGATTAATTTGAATTTAATTTAATTTCAAAATAATTTCTCTCCATAATACAGCATAATGACAGAACAGGGCAGGCTGTTCAGGCTTCCCATTTCACTAAATCACTGAAGCCTTTTGTTGTGTATGGGGAATTTCCTCTTAGGACATGGTTTTTCTGCCATTCTCTGTAATGAAAGTTTCTTTTTCAGCAGGGAATTAAGACATAATTTTTCACTGACAGAAACTCTTAAAATCCCTTTGCTGTATCAAACTTACTTCCCCTATCCTCTTCTTTTCAGCAGGACCGTCTTTTAAAATGCGCATTACTCACTGATCTCTTAAAGGGAGTAGATCTCAATGCTTTCTGGGGCAGACAGCGACTTGGAGCTATCCCTGCTGCGTTCAGTGTCGATGTATTCATCTTGCGTTCCCAAATGAACCACAACTTTTGTTGTGCCACAGTACAGTGTGAGTGGGAATGGAAAACATTCTTTAAAAATCTTTAACCTGGGACTGTGAACCTTACAGAACTGGCAGTCTATGATTGGCAGTGCTTTTAGCTGTTTATGTAATTCTGCCTTACAGGTACATATCTTAGTGTGGCTGGGATCTGTTTGAGACGTAAGTTAACCTTTTAGTTTGGTGGGTTTGGGATAACAGACACAAATTTGCAGATTTTTGTTGTTTTTTAACCTAAGTTTACTTCTGCAGACTCTTGACTGCAATGCTAGATTGAAATAGGCTTAAAATTTAAACCCAAATGTTGAAATTATAGAAGGGGTAAAAAAATTCCTAGATTTTTTGAGACGATTTTGGCAGTTCATTTCCCAGTAAAAATACTAGGAATTACAGTTTGTAAATAATAGTTCAGGTACTGAAAAAACGCAGAGTAAATGAACAGACAAGTAAGTGAATGCAAAGAAAAATGTAATGTCCTGTATGGAGAAATTCCTTTCTTTATGATTTTGTGCTTACACCAGATACCCGCTATTTAAAACTTGCACTGTTTTCCCAGAGACCTTCTATTTGTCATTGGTCTTTGATTATATTTCCTTGGTAACATTTCACTTTTTTGTTTTCCCTTTCACTAGCTTTACCTTGAAGTATAAGAGCTGGTTATTATTGAGAAAAGATACAGTTTGGGTCAATCTTGGTGCTCCTGGTTACTTTTACCAACATTATATTTTATCACCTAATACAGTAGATTTGCTCTTTGCATTGGTAGTGATCTTGTTGTCTTTCTTTGCTCTTAATGTTTCTTAAAAACATTTTTAACATTCTGTAGAATCATGAGGGCTGCAAAAAGAAAATCACACTGGGATCAGTTAAACACAATCTAATGCTCTAAGTATCTTAGTGACACAAAGGTGTTTAAAGAGCATTTTAAGCTGCAGTGGTGAGCACATGAGAGATATGTCTTGCAATGATTAAGAAAGAAGACTGTGAAGGGTAACTCAAATATATGCATTATAAATTCTTTTCAGTCTGTGATTTCTCAGTGGTTTGCCCACAGGACATCTGACTCATTGTGGTCCCACCGCAGAAAAGAAAAAAGGACTATCTAGAGGTTAAAGCTGTTGTTTGTCTCATTTGTTTCAGAAACTGAGAGTAATGTGGTCAATAAGCCAGAAATTGCCCTGGAGGCACAGCTTACATTTCTTTACAGGAATCTTCACAGCTTCTGTAGTCCATTTGCAAAGAAAAAACTAAACCAAAAGAAGTCTTCCTCGTGTGCTACTAGACTGAGACCTATGTGCATCTGTAGCCATATCTGCATGTTTCTGCAAACCTTGCAGGTCTTTGGTGCTTGAGGCAAGAGGAGCAGCAGGTGGTTGTTACCCTTTGGGAGGCAGCCTGAGAGTAAAATGCGATGCTTTGTCAAGTTGCTTCTTAGAGATCTGTCAACAGCAGATGACTCAGGCTCTGCTCCTGCCTTTGCAAGGGTGTGTGCTTTAGTGAGCATTTATTTTTATATAGAGTGTGTTGGCAAAGTCACACCATGCTGCAAAGGCTCTGTAAACTTCACTGTGGTTTCTCAAAATCACATCGTTTTGCCAAGATTTCTTTTTTTTTCTTCACGGAGCAAAAATGCACAAACTTTCTGGTGTCTTTCAGAAGTCATCCTCCAGCATATTCAAGAGCAAAGCATCTCAAGGGAAAAATCAGAAGACTGATGTTTCCATGTATGTGAAAAGTATGTTGTTCTTTAGCCTCATCCTTAGAAATTCCAGAACAACATTGATATTTTTTTCCAAATATTTATTGTAAGTCAAATTCCCAGCACAACACACTTAATTTAAAGAGTTGGAGTTTATCAAAGTAGTGAAGAACAGATGGAGATGTCAGGTAACCTTAAGAGAGTAACAGTTAATTATAAGCCAGTTACAATACACTTCAGACATTACCTGCCCATCTCCTGACAACCTGTAGTTAGCTAACTTGGTAGGGACACACTTCCTACCACTGATGAGTATTTTCCTTTCTTCTTGTGTGTTTTCATTGGTGATACCAATAAATCTTTCTCTGATCTTTGTACCCCTTTTGTGCTTAGAAGTGAATTGCATTACAGGGTGTATTTATCTTTCTCTACACTTAAGTAGCTGGTTTCAGCAAGGGAGCCACCATATAAGGATGTCACACTGCCTTGGAGCCATACTGCTTTCTATTCTAATTCTGCCTGGTTTTGGAATGCATTTTCATTTGCTGGAAAAGCATTAAGACACCAGCAGGTGCTGGGATACAGCAGAAAGCAAGAGTCTTGTTTCCATTTCAAGCACATTTTTTCCTGATTTCTATCCTCATAGTGGGGATCAGGGATTTATTTGGGGTTGTAAGATGTGCTCTGTGAGGCAATAAAGCCTGATCTGCTCATTTGGCTGCAGCCTAATTAAAATCTTCGAGTAGAGTGCTGTAGTGGAGCCATCCATGTGCTGTGGTTAAGAACATCCATCAAGGCTTTGGTAGATCAGATTGTTCTGCATATATTGTTCATAGATTGTTCTGCATATTGCCAGATTTCAGGCTTTTTGGTGCAGAAATTATCTCCTTGTACTCGTTTTCTCTGTTGTCAGGCATGGTAGGGCCTTCATGTGGACGGACTTGCTGCAGAAATCCTGTGTGATATTGAACAGCAAATTCTAGTACTGTTTCCCTTCTGGAGGGTGGCTTGCCTTCCTCCTCACGGCCTTCTGTGGAAATTTCCTTTAAAGCCTGAAAATCAAGTTATAACCTTAATTAACACAGAGCTGGGAGTTGTTCCAGCATGGATTATTTGATCATGTGAGTGTGGCTTCTCTTGTCTTTGCAAGCCAGGCTGAACTCAAGATCCTTTTACTGCTCCTGATGATCAATTAAGTGTTAACTACAAAAGGGAGAATTTAGTTGTGGGAGAGATTTGCCTTCTCTGAATTTAAAGGTGACATTGGAAACAGTAGACTATATTAAAGTTTTAATTAAAGGTGTTGTCAACTTCTCTTTAAGTTTCACTGTCTAGGTTATCAGTTGTAATTAACTGTTTCTAAGGATGTTTTATCAAAAAGCACAAGATTGATACAACTCTAACGTGAAAATAACAGCATTTTTTGTGTGTTTATAGTGCATTTATGTAATAATTTAAAATAATAAATATTTATGTCTGTAGTTATATATGTGTGTGAAAGGTGATTTTAAACAAAATTTGTTGTATACACATTCCAAAACTCTTTTCACAAGTTGTGTGAGCTAACATGGAAACTTCATGTCAGCATTACTTAATGAAACATAGCCTGCATAAAGAGATACCCTGCATACTATTCCCTGGCCCAAAGGAGCAATTTTGATACAGAATGTGTGCAACACACGAATATTTTAAGCAGTGGTCAGATATGATGTCTGAGCTATACTTCTTCAATTTTGCAGACATTATTTGTTGAATATTTTATTTTAGAGA
Source organism: Platysteira castanea (assembly GCA_013397175.1). NCBI lineage: Eukaryota > Metazoa > Chordata > Aves > Passeriformes > Platysteira > Platysteira castanea. Next base: position 3,385,751 of record VYXC01004103.1, on the reverse strand, counting down.
CATTGGATTTTAAATTTAATTGCAAAAGAGACCTGCAGTTTTAGAGATTTATAAAGAATAACCTTGAATTTTGTGTCTCAAACACTTCTTTAAATATTGCTCTCCTCATGGGTGTTGTACTTAATTTTTTCTTTTTTGAGACATAAAACGATATGGCTAGGAGTAGTTTTTACAGAGAACTTTGTATAGAGGAAAGTATGAGAATTTACAGTTTCATGCATATGTTCTCTTCTAGTAGAAGAATACTCAGTTGTGATCATCTTTCTGATAATTTTCTATGATATTGGGCAAAACAGTCTACCTACAGGTAAAACACTGTGTGTACAGGCGTTTTAGAAACCCGTTAGAACTGATACTGTGAAACCTTAATCCATATTTCTCCTCTCTTGCTGGCAGATTGGGTTTGTGCCCAGAGTAACTGAGCTTTTCTTTTGCTGGAAACTAGTGTTCCAACAGCGTGCTGCACATCTGAAAATCCTGAGGCACTTTGTTTTGCCATAACCAAGTATGCCCCTTCCTGTACTGATTCTTCTAATAAACTAGCCACAGTAGTCTGCTTTGTAGCGTGGGAAACCCAGAATTTAGTTTGGGTTCATTTTTTGTGGTGAGTCTCTCGCTTTCTTTGGTTACACAACAATATTGATCTGAAAGTGCAAATTTTAACTGTACTGAAGTAAAAACCATGTGTGACTTGAGTATATGGTGGACTTAGGGCATACGGAGGAGAAACCACAACTTCAGTTTTCTTACTTTACTGCTGATCTGTGTTATGAAATTAATCTGTTTTGGAAAACCTCATTTTTTCACCTTTGCCATCTTACTAGGGTTTTTTAATGTTTTGGGGTTTTTTCCTCCAGGAAATTACACTACACAAATTTCCCAAGCTTGCTTTCTTTTCTACTCTAGTTTGACAGTGTTGTGTTTTGAAGTGTTTCCATGCTATGCAGATTACAAGAGGAAGCCAGAATTGCCATAGCCGGAGGTTTTAGTGTCTGGCTTATTGAATCTTAAGACCAGTTCCTATACCAACATTGTCATCATAGTGCAGAATTCAATATTTTAGCTTGTAAGATGCATTATAAATCTAGAACTACTGATTTCTCAATCAAGTGTGCCTAGGAATAGTGGAATTTTTACTCTTCAGAAATACAGTTTTCTTATTCATTTTTCCTGAGGAAGGAGCAAGCACTAAATATTTTTATTTAATAATATGCTGAAATCTGTCAGCTTGTATTTTAAGAAAGTTAGAATGCTTTAAGATTGGCAAAGTAAGTGTTTAAGATACTTGTCTTCCTTCACGTAAAGAATTCTGACACTGTCCGTGTCTGAATGTGTCTGTACCTTTCCTGTATTAATCGTAGATTGCAATATCTTTATAAATTGCATTGTTTCACTCTCCTTTTACAAATTTCTCCGACTTTTATTGCAGACATGATTACTTCTGTAAAGTAATATCTTCTGCTTTCTATAATGGAGTCAGTTACATACTTGACTTCAATTTAATTTCTGCATTTTCACTTTTAGTGAAAATGAGGTAAATGAGTGCGGTTCACATGCCAAGAGGTGGAAAGGAGCAGCTGTCACAAGGACACAAGATGTAAAGGTGAATTATCGCAGCTTATTAAGGAATTAATTACTTGTCACATTTAAGTCTTAAGACTGGAATTAAATTCTTCAATTTGATGCCATCTGTTGTTGGCAGAAGGAGAGAAAGCACACCAAGAAACCATGGGGAGATATTTGCATACACCTGCACCAGCTGTAGTTGGGTCATTGCAAGCAAACTGTGCTATTTATCTACTGAAGCACCAGCAAATCACAGAGTCATTGAGGTTGGAAGCAACCTCTTGGGATCATCTTGTCTAGCCCCATTGTTCGAGCGAGAGCAGGTTTTCCCCGAACATATCCAGCCAAGCTTTTAATATCTTTGTGGAGAATCCATAATCTCTCTGGGCAGCCTGTTCTACTCTTTTACCACCCTCAAATGGAAAATAAGTATTTTCCTGTGATTAGATAGAATATTTTGTGTTTACTTTTGCCTCTATTGTCTCTTGTCCTGTTGCTAGGCATTACTGAGAAGAGCCTGGTTCCCTCTTTTTAATTTCCTCCTATCAAGTGTTTATGCACATTGATAAGATCCCTCCACTAGTCTTCTTTTCTCCCTTGTAAAGAGTCTCAGGTCTTCCAGCCTCTCTTTATCTCCCATACATGGTCCAGTCCCTTAATCATCTTTGTGGTCTTGCCCTGGACTTCTCCAGTAAGTCCTTATCTTCCTTGTACTGGGGAACCCAGAGCTGGGCACAGCACTCCAGATGCATCCACATCAGTGCTGAGTAGAGAGGAAGAATTACGTTCCTCAATCTGCTGATGATGCTTATCCTAATGCAGCCCAGGACGGTGGTTGACCTTTTTTTTTTTTTTACAATGATGTGTTGCAGGCTCGTGGTCAGCTTTTTTTCCAGCAGTGTCTCCAAGGGCCTTCTAGGCAAACCTGCTTTCCAACCAGTCAACTGTCAGACTCTGTTGGTGATTTCTGCTTTTCCATCAAGCCAGTCATCTCACTGCGGAAGGCACTGAGGTTGGTGAAGTACGATTTCCTTTTTGTAACCTCATGCTGACTACTCCCTTTTTGTCTTTCATGTGTTAGGAAATGCTTTCCAGGAGAATTTTCTCCATCACCTTTCCAGGGATTGAGGTGAGGTTGACCAGCCTGTAGTTTCCTGAATCCTCCTTCTTGCACTTCTTGAAGATCAGAGAGACTTTTGCTGCCTTCCAGTTTGGGGTATGAAGGCTAAGTATGTAGTACCAAGGAGATGTGTTTAAAAACTGAAAGAATTCTGTGTGATTTTGTTCTGGAATTAATGTAGTAAAATATCGATGCATTTGACTAAAGTTGTTGGAACACAGGTAATTGCATTCCTGTTCCATGAGGACGGCATGTGTGGCTGTTCCTCCTGCTGAGTCCTCCAAGTACTATGGCATATGCTCAGTTGGATTATCTGAAAAACTGCTTCAGATACACACTGGTGGAAATCTTGTTTTTTGTTTGCAATGCCTGAAGTGACACTGGTACAGCCCTTTAAAAACATAGATGGAGGTCTTTTGGAAGACTTTACTGCATTTTGAAATGGCATTTATGGGGGATGAAAACCCGTGCTTTCAAAAGGACAAGTGCCCTGCAGGTTGTGTCCAGAGCAGCCAAGATCTTGATCAGTTGTCAGCAGTAATTCATGGGCAGTGCCACATTCTGCACAGACTTTGCCCTGCCAGTTTGGGAGCTACTGCAGACACCCATACAGTCTTCTGCAGGGCCAGATCCTCTCTCAGTTCCTAGCGGTGTCTGCCCTCAGCTGAATTCTTGAGCTGCACTTCTTGTCCAGGGTGTGCTCTGGTAAAGGCACTGATGTTTGTAGATCCTTCAGAACTGCAGTAACCCTTGTCTCTCCTGGCAGAGGAGTAGCTGGTAATCAGGGTATGTTTTCCAGTCTCTGTGTCCGGGAGCCTTGCTTTCTTCTCTTAGCAAAAGTTCTCCATGGTATTGTTTCTAAAAGTGCTTGTGTGGCCTCGATTACAGCAGTTCAGAACTGTGACATTGTCATCATGCTTTATTTTTAAAAATGACAGCAGCAAAACAGAAATACCAATTTAATGTCACATTCACCATGGGAGATTCAGTCTAGTGGAGAGAACAATGGCCTGACAATCAAGGGGTCAGCCTCTATTTTTGGTTTGCTCGCTGACTGGCTGCATGGCCTTGGGCAAATTGCTTTCACCTCTCTGTGCTTCTGCTTTCCCTCCAACTCCCTGCCTGTCTTTTTCATTTAGATGATTAGCTCCCCCAGGCAAGGAATGCCTCTTGTTTGTACAGTTTTCTGTGTTTTGTTGGAGGCCTTGGGGTCTCCAGCCCTGTAACAATAGGGATTCACATCAGCATTACCACTTATCTCTCATATACAGATCTGAGGAACCTAATTTTCACAGAGGGATGGATGTTCCTGGCCCTGGTGTTAATAGTGTGCTACAGGGAGCTATAATGTCAAGAATCTTCTCTTTTTGATGTGTCAGACCTATCACATCTCCAGGGCTTAGATCATACAAGTGTTGTTCCTGCTGATGCTGGTGTCACTCACACAGGAGTGTGGCAGGTCCTATGCTTGTGTATGTGGCCCAAGAGGGAGATGTGCTCAGCTCATGGTCTGTCAACCAGCTGGCCCTGCATATCTGCAAGGTATGCTCATGCTCAGGCCTTCAGCCACATAGCAAGTTTTGGAATAGTTGATGCCCTGTGTCACTGTGTGATCTGTCTGCGTTGCTGTTTGAAGTCTGGAGCAGCCAAAGATCTTACACATGGTTAAGAGACCCAGATCTACAGGATCTAAGAGAATAGTCAGTACTGTCCTCACTAAGGGCTGGTTGGAGCCATGCACTACCGTGCTTGCGTGTAGAAGCAGACCAGGATACCCACTGTTAACCAGCTGCTGTAAAGGTAAGCAGCATATAAATGCCTTGAGCTCATGATTTCCCTAATCCTGACTTGTTAGGATCATTCAGCCTTGAGGGAGTGCTGTTCTTTTGAAAGACTTTTCAGCAATTGTTTTTGCCTTTTCTCACAGCTGTCACCAGAGCAGGCACTGCCTGTTGGGCTGAGATCTGTGTATCACTCTCCTCACAAGCCCCTTCCCCTTCCCCATCCAGAAGTGTCCCAGCTGGGCTCTATCATACACTAACATGACACACATGGTCTCACTTGCATTACTTGCTGTTCCTTCCTCTTAAGTTGTCAGCTGTTTGTGTTTAGTGACCACGTGATGTCGTTAGGGGGTTTCTTCTTCACATGCTGTGTGATGTTGCTGGCAGTCATGATTTTATTATGGATCTTGTCGTGATTTCCCTCAAAGCTTCAGTTTCTACAGTAATGGAAAGCTGTGGCTTCTCTCTTAAAAATAGTTGTGATGCTCAGCTCTTTAGAGCAGAAAATATGATTCTAAAATGCTAGAATATTGAGGCAATAAGTAAAAATACATCAGTTTGTTCTATTTCTTATACTCTGAGTTTTTAAAAGGTCAGGATTGACAGAAGTAATTACATAATGTAGGGAAGAAATTATAACCCGCTGCCACCCACTGTCCATGCCATTTTAGTGGTACTGAACACCCACCTCCCAAAGTGGAGGATACCCATGATGGATCCATATCTTATCTCTTGTCGTGGCAACAGTACAGGCTGGGATGTGTTCATCTTCCAAAGCATAATATGACTGTGATGATTTCACCAAATACATGTTCAAAATGGACAAGTATTATAATAAGATGTGTCAGCGTGTTTTAATTTGCATAGGAATTAGCATATATAAACCACATGGGGATGAAAATTCTCCCTGAAACTTCTCTGAGTTATTTTTACTGGATTACCAAGTATAGTCATTACTATATCATTCTGAATACTATTAATACAATAACCATTACCACTGCTTTTTTAAAACAACTAGTTGTAAGTAATATTGTTGTTTTAAAGCTGGTGGGTGGAAAATTGGAGTGAGGGAAAATTGGGGTCATATCCCTTAGGGTTGGTCATTAAAGTCAGCACAGACAAACTACTGTAGTAATTTAAGAGTTAGAGTTCCCTTAAGAAGTGTGCTGTTAGCAATAATATGTATGAAAGCAAACATTTCAACTCCTGTTGTTTAATGCAAAAGGTGCATTTGTAGTCAGGTGCTGGGGCTGCCTGTGAGATTACATGTGGGGGATGCCTAGATTCCAGCCCCAGGGCTGGAGGAAAGTGCCAAAGCCACACACTGTACGTCAGCTCTCCCCCTGGAGCTGCCTGGGAGCTGCAGCAGGGGATGCCAGATGAATAATCCTCATGCTCAGCCTGAGGCTCAGCAGGTCTTTTACACTCCACTTACATGATGGCTGGATGAGCCTTGCACATATCTGATAGAAGTCTGATTGTCTGGCACATGTGCTGTGTAGATTTGCTGGCCATTTTTACGTGCAGAGTAATTTTTCCTCTCTGTGATCACTTAAATTACTGTCCAGTATTGGGCTGTAAACAGGACTGCCGAAGCACCTGCAAGGGTTAATGTCTTAGGTTTTTTTTCACTATCAGAAGAGAGAGCGTACTAAAGAATACACTGGGGACAATGCTATCTGTAAATTCTAGCAAAATTTTAAAAGTGGCAAATGAATCTTGAGGAGGGGTAGTAGCAAGACTGATTTTGCAGCTAGATTTCAGGCCAAAGATATTATCTCACACCATATTGCTGTTTGTCTCAAAATATACATCACGTTACAGGAGCTGTAGCAGGGAGATGTTGATATTGCTATGGGAAATGCAATATTTTGCATTCCCTAACGTTGGTTATTTTAACCAACTCTCTGTGTTAGATCTTAAACAGTATATCAGAGCCTTAAAATCTTTGCTGTGCCTATCCTTGTGTGGGACCCCGGTGGAAGGGAGACATACAGCATGCCTTAGCTGAAGAGAGAAGCAGCTTCCTAAGCCTTTTCTTCCCTTGCTTTCCCTAACCACCCCCTCCTTCCCTTATACTAGCACTTGAGAAATTCTCCTGTTATTCCACTGCAGGCTGTTCCGCTGCGAGCGAGCTGCATGTGCTGGGGAGAGAAGCGCTGCTGAGAGGAGCTGCATACACTGCGACTTCCCTCCAGCAGAATCCTTCTGTCCACCTGCAGCGTAAGAGTTCAGTTGGGAGAGCTTGGAATGGGGGGATTTCTGTTCCCCCCACCCTCTGCCTTCCTTCTGAAAACCTTACAGTTCTTCACTTAATAATGAGGAGTACATATGCTATGAATAAAATATTAGTGCAAAGTGGGGAATATACTTTAGGGGTGTTTATCTGGAAAGGAATATGAAACAAAGCAGGAATAGAACAAGGTTACTACTTCAGGTAAATCTGTTTATTGCTTTATTATTACCATTTGTAATGATGATACCCATATCTTTGTCGTGCATGATAGTACAATGAGATGACTTCATTCCTTGTGTTGTGCATCACTGTCCTTGCAATGCAGTTCTTTCAGTTCATAACATTGGAGTGTGATTTAATCATAGGATTGGGAGTGCCTTGCAATGTTGAATGCTGAGATGCAGTGAACATGACAAAAATTTTAAGTTTTGGTTTTCTGAACTTGTGACAAATGTATCTCTGCACAATATTTATCTGGACTGTGTAGGGGGAGCTTTGATTTTCTTGAAGATGCTTTGATTTATCTTTACATTTATAATGACTTTAAATAATGTTTTGAAATGGCTTAGTCCCCAAATGCAGACTTTAAAAATCAAATCTGGCAACAGAGAGGCTTACATGAGTAAAATAATTTTACTCCTTAAATTTCTGAGTAAATGTAAATGTTTAGTCAGTGTTTATCGGCACTGCTGAAATCCCAAGCAATGCAGTGCTGTGTGGCTGCCTGAGGAAGTGGACACTGACATAGCAGGAGTTTCCTTGGACATACAGATTTGCTGAGAGCTCTCTGATGCAAAGTAAACTGCTTAGTGATTTAATGATGTTTTGATGATCCACAGTGTTCTCTGTAACTGATGTGGGACATGTTTCCTTCATCATTGCACCTATTTTTTGTACTGACAGTGTTTTCACAAACATTCAGTAGTGTTCCTGCATATTCTCTCTTAATGCCTTTGAACTGTATTCTAGGAAGCAGCATTAACATTAAACACTGTTTTCTCCCACTGCAGTCACAACAGAGGTTTTACAAGCATCAATGTGAAGTCTAGTCTTGCCAGATGCATCACAGCATCTGTGTTGTGATGCTGGAGAAGTGGTGTGTTATCCCACTAATGTAGGGGTAATCACCACTTCTGAAGTGAGCAGAAGCTGAAACATTATTACACTGCATACACTTAAGCATAGGTAATGGGAGGATAATTCTCTCTTCTGTGCTCTGTCTTGCCAGCTACAGCCGCTTCAAAATCTTGGATGTTTATTTTTATTGTAGAATGGACAGCAAAAACAAAAAAAAACCCAAAAAAACCAAAAAACAAAAAAAAAAGAAAAAAAAAAGAAAAAAAAGAAGTTAGGCATATTCAAGTAACGGATTGTTTTGGTTTTGGTTCATTGTGAAATATATTCCTGTTCTTATATAAACACAGCTGTAAAGGATGTAATGTCTCTCTTGCAAGTATAATCAATTTAAATCGAGAAAGGGCATGCCATTGGCGACTGTACCTTGAGCTTGTTGCTGCTGAGTTGTTCCCATCTCTGCTGCCTATGCTGTGGAGATGATCTACTGTCTGTGCCCATGAGTCTCTCTGTGTACTGTTCATAGAAAATAGGGCTGTGAATAACTTACTGTGATAGTTATTCATCATTCTGGAAGCAATAGACACTGTAGCTCTGGCTGTCAGTAGAAAAAGTAGCTGCAAAAATATTAAAGCAACTCTAGCCTGGGGATCCCAGTTTTTATAATAATAAAAACTTCTGTGAGTTTCCTCCCTTGATATCTAGTCTGGAAAAACAACTCTGTTCTGACTCTCTCCTTTGCCAGGAGGCTAATGAGAAATTTCTGCCATCCCCGCTAATGCTTCTACAATTAAAAGGGAAGGCCCTTGTAGTGGAAAGATACACATGAACTGCTAGAGTGTGCAGTAAGAGGGGAAGGCTGAGGGAGAGACCAAGAAACCAGCTGTACCTTTGTACACCCAGGTTAGCAGCAGGGGACTTCTTTGAAAGGACATGAGGTCCACTTGTTTGTCCATATGAATTTTTGGCTGCTGGGTGGGAGCCACAGGCAAGGTATGGGAGTTTGGAACAAGCTGCCAGTCAGGGACTCCTGCCTCACCCTCCTTCCCAAGCTTTTAGCAAAATAATACTTAGCACACCCACCAGAATATTGCTCTGCTTCTGTGGTTCCACACTGTATGTGGTTGGATATTCAGTCTCTCTCAAGCAAGAAACTAAGCACAAGGATGTGGCAACAGGCTCCACTAAAAATATTCTCTTTGTTGCACCTTTACAAGCAGCTGTGCAGGTGCAGGGTAACACCTGCACCAGATTTGAGGTTGTTTTAGTTGCATGCATTGACATACTTTCTTAATGTCTGAGTTGTCAGGGGAATGTTAGATGCAGTACAGAACAAAAGGGCTTGCACAGTGCTGTGGGGAGGAAGCAAAGATAAACCAGTGTAGAAGGGAAAACGCAGGGGCCAGATTTCTTTGCTGGTGTATTACAAGCGTGGATTTACCCAGGAAATGCCTGGCAAGTGTCTGCAGTGGTGCAGGGTGCTGGCAGGTGTCTTTGGAGCTGAGCTCTGACATATGCTCAGTGCTTCTTTCCACCTGCTCCTTTCTTCTCCTGTCATTGAGTGACTTTAAGCAGCCTGTCCTTGGCGTTCAGTGATGTGGAAAGTGTAACAGCCCCACGGTCAGTAGCCAGGTCAGTCAGGTTTCTCTTGCTGTGCCATTCTCCACCATCTTCTGGTGGATGATTGGACCCGGCCTCTGTTTTCCATATAAAGCTTTCCTTGCTGAGCCTTCACTCTTGCAAAGCCTTAAAGGTTGTGGCAGGCTTCTGGCTGTAACTTCTGAAGAAGGCTAGTGAGGAGAGAGAAAGACTACAGGTTCTTCAGTTCCAAGTATTATTTGTGATATTTCCCTGTGCTGTGGAACTGGACTCCTGGCCCTGCTCCTGCCCTGCCCCTGCCCTGCCTTCAATAGGAAGAGAGTGAAAATTGTGATTATGTAACTGGTTGCTCTCACAAGTGACTTGTTATTAGTTCCTCCGTAGCAACAACCTCTGTTATCGAGTGATCATCATAATTCTTGGGGAATTAAAAAACTAAAGGCGAGTTTGTGGCTTATGCATGAATTTAGGAAAAAATCATTTGAATCTAAAGAAGGAAGATCTGCTTGTGAATCATAAAATTGACACAAAGTTATCCCATCCTAAACTTGTATTTCAAAAAAAATTACCAATATACATAATCTTTGAATACTGGTAAAATAGCAAATGACAGAGGTGCTTTTAAAAAATATATTTATCTGAAAGTGATGTTTGAAAATTATCTGGAAAGAAATATATGAAATATTTTGGGATTTTCTTAGGCTCTTCCAAAAGAAAAAAAAAAGAACAAGCAGAAGTCTCAACAGGTACAATTGTAGAGGGCCATGTCTCATCATTCTCATTTGTAAACTGTTTATACAATGTTTATACAATAGCAAACTTAAGGTACATTTTCTTTTCTGTTTCCAGTAGGGTTCCTCAGTGTGTCTCCAACTGATAAAATATATTTCACTATATGCAAAGAAGTTAAAAGATATAAGAATATTTGTGTATGTATGTTAGAAGATACTTATTGTCAATTCATACAAACAGCAGACTATTTTATGTGTGTTCTTAGAGGACAATACAATTCATGCCTACTTTTATGTCTTAACATATATACACTCGTATATATAAAATACGAGTGAGAAAAGACATGGAAAAGCAGTTATTCTGATGGTGTAAATATGGGAGAAAACCCATCCAGCTGGATAGGTATGAAATCTTATGTCAAATATTATAGCCATTTACCAGTAGCTGACAAGACGAAAACCTGTTAGTTAATTTCATTTATAAGAGCATTTATAATAAATTTAAAGAAATAGAGAATAAGCACTTTCCTAGTACTCACTGAAGAATGATGCCCAGAATACAATTAGTTTTGTTACATCGCTCCAGTTAAGTTTATGAATGATGCAGAACACAAAGGTCTGTCCTGCACAGATCCGAGGTATATTATAACTTACTGATTAGTCACAAGTCCATTTCCATATGCCTTGATGTATTGCGATAGACTGTGTCACCCTTAGAGGAGCTAACCGTAAACAGACAGTCAAAAGCATTTCAGTAATTTTGTTAGTTGCCCTTAGGATGAGGCTGATGACAGCCTGAAATGCTCCATCGTATCAGACATTAATGGCCTCATTTTACACCAGTACAGTCCATGGCAAAGCCACCAGCACATTCAGAAGTGCAGGTGTTTGTTATTTGCACCATGAAGTGCCTGATGAGGGCTGTATTCCAGCTGCAACGCGTGGATGAAACAAGTAGATGAAAAGGTAAAAGTACATAAAATAATCACATGATAATGGATAATCATTTTGTAGTCTCAGTGACCCAGCTGACATTTCCCTCACTTTGACAGAGTAACTAGGCTGAATATTTTTAGACACTATGTTTCTAGTCACTCCAATACCTCCAAAGAGCTTTCTTTGGGTAAATTGAGGGATAGTGATTTTGTTTGTTCATTTTTTCCAGGAATTGTTGAGGTGAGCAGGAAATAACAATGAGCTGCTAATTTCCTTTGGACTCTGAAATAATGTATTCTGTAAGAATTAATGATTTTTATCACAAGCATAGCTCAGAAGTCTCTGTTGCTATACAAGGCTTCTGAGCAGGAAACAAGTACCAGATAATTGCATGTCGTCAGTGTTCGAGTATTAAGAAAAATAAGGATCCCTTACAGCAAAAAAGGAAAATGCATTGATTCACTAAGGCGGAGTTAAAGAATATCTGGGCAAACTACTGTATTAATTATCATCAGTCTTTAATTTTTCCAATGTTCTCTTACCATGAAATGGACATAAAGCAGTAGCAGTTCTGTTCCAATGAAAAATTACCTGTCTTCCCAGTTATAAAATCTGTGCATATTCGGTTTAAGTTTTTTAATTAAAGAACTGAGCTAGGTTATTATTACAGTTAAAATAAGACATGAAGAGTATTAGGAAGCAACTTTACTGAGCTGATAATTGGCTGCTAAACAGGGTCTGTTAATTTTGCAGCTGTGAAATCTTGCTTACATCCCCTTTAACCCCCTGTGTCCTGGTTTTCCCTTTTATAAAAGTGGGTAATAGTATTCCCCACCATTGTAATGTAAGTTGGGCTTCCCTGGAAGAAATCATTGTTCACAATTAGAGGTAATGCTGCCTCTTTATGCCAGTTGCTGGAACATGTAATTCAATCTGCTTTTGTGACACAAGCTTCATCAGACTCATTATATTGACCCTGGCTTATTCCTGCTGAGGTTCTGGTGGGCAGTATCCAAAGTGTCAAATATTACTGATTCATCCTACTTTAAATGCAACCTGTGTTTTTTACCCTCTTTCCCCAAACCCCAGTTTATTAACACAGAAATGTTGCCCTTAAAGTTGTAAGAATTGTTTTAACAAGAACAAAAAAAAACCCAATACCCCTAACTCAGTTTTGTTAGATTTTTCCTTTTAATGAGTGCAGCTACATATATCTAATTACAATTATTGATTTCTCCAACCTCCTCTTTGGCCGACAAAATATCAAATATGCTTCTGGTAAATTGTTAGTCTCTCAAAAAATGTAAAACAGTCTTGAAATATGTAATTTGATAATTGTCTACAACTTGACTAAATGCAAAGTTTCCCCTTGAAACATAGATAGCTGATATTATTACAGTGCTCAGATTTGGTCAATGTGCCAACTCTGCAGAAAACTAAAAAAAAATAATAATTTCTCTTTTTTTAAGCAGACTAAATCCAGCAGCTAAACTCTTGACTGTGGTTCTTGGAACATACCCTGCCCTGGGGCTGGTGCACACTATTGGGGACAAAATGACCTCTGCAGTGGATCAGCGTTTTTATGTTTTATAGCCTAATCTAAAAATCTCCTATTCCCTTTCTATGCTTGAGATGTGAAACACGTCAAGCCATGTCTTGACGAGTGGTTTTGGCCTTTTGACGTGGCACCTTGCTCCTTCATGGCCGGCGTTAAGAGCTGGTTGTGAAACACCATAGGTTCTAGACCATGGGCTGGTTGAATTCCAGGTCTGCCACGCAATCGTGGTTCTTATTATCTGTGCAGCTCCTTTTGTGAACTCCTAGCTGCAGCTCGTGCTTTGTGGCAAAAGAATTCTTCCATATGCTAATTGTGTTTTTCATGGAAAAAACCTTCAGTCTGACACGTATTTTTTTTTAAAGATCTGTTTCAGAGATAATCTTAGTGGATTTGTCTGTAGCTTTTTTCAGCCCCGTTCTTCTGTCGTGTATAACTCTCCTTTTTTAGTAAGTCCCATTATCCCTCAGTTCAAGATAAGAGCTGGTCCACTTCTCACTGCCTCTTTCTATAGGTCTGTTGCAACTTTGCTTAAGACACCTAGATAAGATCTCTTCAGTTTCTAAATATGTTTATGATCTATATCAAGTGTATGTATGAAGGTATTACTTGTGTGCATGTTATGCACACTTTATTCATTCATTTACATTTTGGGGGGGGTGTTTGATTGTTTTATTTTTTGGGGGAGGTAGGGAGGTGTAATTTGGACACATTTAGGTCACAGCTTGGTGATCTGTATGAGCAATCAAATTATTTCTTTCAGTGTGTCATCTTTCCTTTGGCAGCCGTAAAGCTCCGCTCCCATCACACTGCCCCATTTGTTCATTTCTGATCAGTCACCCTGAAGAACATGGTCTGCTCTAGCCAACACTTGAATGGAGCTGCTCAGGTTGTATGACAGGACAAGAGACTTGTGTTTCTCACTGCTGCTGTCACTGAGCTACCCTGGGAGTGACAAGAAGTCTCCAGTTGCCTCCTAAAAGGTTAATCCATGAGCTGCTGCTGTCCATCGTTAGGATCCCATCTAGCTCGTAATAAGGTCACTTACTTAAAGTGATCCTAACTGTGTTTGTGCAGGCTATTGGGGTATTTTAAAAGTGGTCTGATGTCGTAATGGAAGCAAAATTAACTAGAAAAACAGTTGACTGTATGTAACAGTTGTATTTGGGTCCTCCTAAAGTTGAATTTTTAACTTCTGTACAGGGTAATGCAAAATCACCAAACTTTTCATACAATAAATAGAAGAAAGTGTGTGATTCTACTTGGTCCTAAAAAACTATTAAAATAATAGGTCCGAAACAGAACTTACAATTAGAGTTTGGATTTCAAAGGGAAGGCTACAGCAATTAACGTCTACTAGTCTGCTATGAAGCCAGGCTGAATTGTGTCTGACAGCCAAATGCTACAGGAATAAACAGTCAGTGACCACTAGAAAGGCCTTTTTTTCCCTGAAAAAACCACAAGGAATTTTTTGTGACGCTATTTGATCATAACATATAGTTTATTAACCTTCTGTTCAAAGTTAAAAATAAAAAAAAAGATACAATTTTGAGAGGCTCAATGCATTTCTTCAACTACAAAGTTAAAAGCAACATGAGGGGCTATACTAGGAAATGTTGTTGCTACTTCATCTACCTCCAAAACACATTTATGAAAACAACTGAACAGTTATATGAGGAAGGAATCACAGTTGTACTTTTAAAATGAAAACCTAGCCGCAGAAAACTGGACAACAAAGAGAACTTTCATAACACAAATTGATTTAGAAAGGCATTGCCCTTCATGATCAGTTTTATTTTAAATCTTTGCTTCCTCACTTTTCTGACAACATAGGAATAACATGGTAAAAGTAGGGCATCAGAAGAAATAGTAGGAGTGGAAAAGTTCAGAACGAAAAATCTGGAACAAATGGACAAACCCCAAAGCACTGGACAATAATGACAAATTATTCTTTTTCAAGAGCTGGTTTTTTTTTTTTTCGTTTTAAAAAGTATTACCTATAAAACCTATATTAGTTGAATTGAAATATAAGATGGCCATTTCAGAAGTCTGGGAATGAAATAACAATTTCAAATAAAAAGTAGTATTTGATCAAAGAAAAGCTTATTTGAAGGTTGTTTCTACATTGCCCTTGTCAGCATATACTTTTCTATAGATTTTCACATTATTAATGCCTGTTGGCATTTCAATTCTGAATATGAGCTCATCATATGGAGAGAGATGAATGAGTGTGATCTGAAGGGCTCTGGGTTGTGGTTTATGGATTCACAGTCTTTTCTTTAAACTTAAGAGCCAATAACACAGTTCTGATAAGGGAAATAGTCTATTACATTTGTTGGTATTCTTCCATGATTTTCTGTAGTACTATGTCAGCGTGGTATGATTTCAGTGCTTTTCCCTGGTGATAGCTCAGGAGCAGAAAGCTGGGGCTTTGGTATTTTGGTGGGATTTTTTTTCTTTTTCTAACACTTTGTTAGAGGAAGTGATTGCAAAAATTCCTTTAGCAATAGCTTCCAATTTTGCTGGATGCTTGCACAGGCCGGTAAACTCTACAGCATAAATCAGAGAGGGAAGAGTTGGTAACTGGCAAAAGTGATTTTTCTTCTGTGAAACAATTTATAAGCACATTTGCTTTCTGGAAGCATAGGTTAATACCCTTTAAGTATGCCTGAAAATAAATCTTTCTAAAGAGACACAAAGGCAGTTGAGGAATGAAGGAAACGTGAAGCGAAGCAAACACAGCTTGAAGCTAGTCCTGCCCTTTTGCATCAGGAACCTTGCTTCAAACTCACTTGAGTTATGTGAAGTTTTGAAGTGCTCTTGAACAGATCCTTGTGGTGTTTGGCAGCGCTGCTATGCAGAGCACAGGTAATTCAGGAGAAATCCTGACCTGCTGTGTGGCGCTTCTGACTTCAACAGGCACCTTTGTAACTCCTGAACGCATCCAGTGTGGGAAGTCTGTAACACGTTCATCACTGACTTAAAAACATGCCTGGGTGTTTTCTTGCCCAGTTTCCATAACGATTCTACTTGATCCACAGAGTTTCAGTAGCTTAGTAACTTGACCAGACTGCAAGCATTACGGGAGCAGTAAGACAGAGCTCAGGCAAATTCTGTAGCAAACAAGTGGGTTTAGGGAAAGCCGAGGCTGAGATTTTCTAGCTACTAATCATATTAGATAAAAAAGGAAATCCCAGTAAGAAGATTTAAAGAGAAGTGGGAACAAACAAAGATTCTGTTTCAGATATTTGTGTGGCATCTGTAGCACAGTATTTCATAACATTTTATGTAATTAATGTAAGAAGAAAGGGGTGGTGTTGTTGTTTTAATAAGCCTCAGTTAAAAGAAAGGGCAGCGTCTAGAAACTCCATCTGCTTAGTCGGTCTATAAGCCTGTGGGTGTTTTTTGGGAGGGAGGAGTATTGCTGATTTTAATATCACATCAAGGATGGACACTAAGATTTGCAACTTGTAAGCAAACATGATTCTGTCATTAGGGCAGAGAAAGAGTTATTTTTAACTTTCTTACTCTAATGCTTCTAACGAGCTTGGCATACTTGTTGCCTTTTCCATATCATTCAAGCTGCTGCTATAGCTTTGGCTGTACTTTGGCTGTCATCATTTCTTGATGTAAGGAAAAGTAACACCTCTTTTGGGGAAGAGCTGCTTGGAAAACTGATATGTCCTCTGTTTAGACTATTAAATAACAAATTATTCACATACATTTCATGAAAATCAGTCTCTATCAAAAACCATGATGCCAGATGAGAACAACATTTTGGTAAATAGTCTATTGGATCTTAGGTTTCCTTTCTGTTATCTGGAGTATAGAGATTAAGAATGTCTAAGTTACAGGAGATGTTTGGCTAGTCAAAATAGAGTTAATAAAGTAGGCTTTTAGCAATGACTAAAAGACCACTAGTGGCTGAATGTGCTCATGAACTTTATCAAAGATGTTACGTTTTTGGGAAAAGATTAGGGCATTCATTTAATGATGTCTCAGACTAGAAAATGCTAAATTTACCAGTATTTTACCAGTGTAACATAGAGTTCAGTGGAATTCTTGCATTCAAGGCATGATTCTTCCTGGGGTTGTCCCATGAAGTTTGTGCAAAATAAGATAGAAGAATGTGTGCACTTAAAATCCTCCCTTACTTCCTGACTTCAGATGGAGAATCGAGGTCAGTGGAAGTAGCACCATCCATTCCTGAAGAGGTTTTTATCCAAAGTAAGGCCACAGGTTTTATGTATGCCAGTGACGCACGTTGCTGCTGCTTCACAGGGCTTGGTCTGTTCCACGCTGGAAGATGGTAACATTGCCCCTTTGCTCAGTGGATCATCTTTTAGTCTGAACTATTTTACCATTTGTTCCCTGTCTCTTGTTACTCGCTGTATTTATCACTTGACTATAAAGTGTTTTGAAGTTGAAGGAACTTGGTTTTGTCAGGTATGAGAAATGCAAGGCCAGTGGACTGACAGCTGACATGTATTGAAATCCTGAGGGCTTGTGGAGATTTACTCCTTTGATATGACCAGTGAGTGACCATTTCACTTGTGTGTCCCATGGAAAAGAGATTTTAACTACTACTGAGCCACTTGTCTCTGTGCTTAGCACTTTTATTCCATTTTTAAAATGGAAGTAAGACTTGGGCATTCACACAGAAAGCTTCTGGATCTGCAGATCAAAAAGTCCTGCGAAAGCCTTGGGCTCTGTCAACACTGGTGTTCCCTTGGTGTGCAGACTGAGATGTTAGCCCCTAAATCCTGGTGATGGAGCCTAGGACTTCATCCCATTTAACTGGTGGAGTATCAGGAGGAATAACAGCAATTCAGGCTTGGGCTCTGTGAAAAGTCCTGCCAGGGTTTCTGCTGATGTTCATACCAGCCCATGTCTGACCAGTGGAGAAACATGCTCCTTAGTGTCAAGTGATTCATGTGTGGCTATGAGGAGCTGTGCTTCCAGGCAGCCCTAGTCATGCAGAAAACTTCTCTACTTCTCCAGGGGAATAAGCAGTACCGTTGGAAGAACAAATCTCATTTGATAAGCCTTTAGCAATCAGTTTGTTCCCATTTCTCTGGGAATGAAGAAGTGCAGAAGAAATCAACTGAGTCTGTTTCTCTTTCTTTACCAGCTGTCTCATGTCACTTTTTATCTCTGGCTCAGCCTATCTCGAATCTTCCTCTAAATTGTATTGCAGGCAGCAAGATAGGAATTGTATGTTGTCAATAGACCTCAGTTCATTTACTTCTTGCGTCATTGGGGAGCACAAGTCACATGAATGGCCTCATGCAACAGTGTCTGTACTTTCATAATCCCTGTAATTCACTTGTTATTCTGAGTCATTTGATAAAAATCTCTGCCTAATTCATTTTTAGTGAATTTGCTTGTCTGCCCGTTCCTTGCCCTGTTCCACCAGCAGTAATACAGAGCTGGTGAATGACTTGACCAGTCTTCTGCAGAGGCAACACGATGTGTATGAACCAGAAGGTCACATGCTGGTACAAGCTTCTCTGATTAATCCCTTTGTTAGCATCTGCTGGGATGTTTTTTGGCGAGTGCCAGATACCTGGGTAATAGGTGGAGGAAGGAGTAATAGATGTAAGGAGCATGGATTTCCCTCTCCCTCTGTCGTAATGACCCTCAGTGCTGCTGCAGTTGGTGATGTGTTGTTCTGTTTGGTGCAGATGTGCAGAGCAGTGGATCCGTGCCCCTTTCAGCTTCATCACCACACACTTATAAATCGGCAGCATGAGGAAGAATGTACTTGTGCATGTTAATGCACAGGTCAAGAAACTGAGATGAGATTTCCCTTTTTGCACATCATTGTTTGAGGACACTAATTAAAACCCAAGTATTTTCTTTCCTTTTAAAATCTCTGTCCTTTAAGTATTTCTGTAGGATTAAATGTAAGTCCTAAATGACCAGGCTATCTGGAACTGGTTGTGTTGATGCTGCTGAAGGATTCTGTATGTTTTGGAGGCTAGAAGAAAAACATGCAGTTGATTTATCTGATGCTTTATCTAGAAATTAAACAATGTACCTATGCTGTACTCCACAGTGCCTAGTGCAGCAGAATTTGTAACCCAGTATCTCTTCATTCTCATGACTTTATGGGAACTCTTGTTCCTGGAGAATTCAACTTCTGCATGAGTTCCTGTAGTGCAAAATTTATCTTTCTGCTCTGTGTGTGCATTCATATTATTTGTTTCCGTAGAAAGGCCACAAACAACAATACCAATGTTGAAGTACTACAGCTGAAAGTTTGCTGGCCAGGGTGAGCCACCAGATTTTATATCTGAAATAACACTCATGCTTAAGTTATACCCTCTCAGTGGACAGCAGGAGCAAAGTAAAAAGGAAGACCCTGTTGTCACTGCGTGGTACTCCAGGTCTGGAGAGTGTTAAGGGGAAGAAAGTATTTGCTGGAGTTCTTTGTTTCTTTCCCTGGTGGATCTACTGGTGTTTTGCCCTGGTTTGGGACAGCTGCTCCATCAGCAGCACTGAGAGTGCCTGAGCATCAATGATCCTGGGGCTCCAGGGGCTGTGCATCAATGGTGTGTAGTGGGTGAGTTTTCCTGAAGCCAGAGATGCCACTGATGCTGCAGGCCCTGGGCTGGTTGGCTTCTCACAGTGAGGAGCCCTAGTGCACAGGCAGCAGCTCTGGCTGCGCTGGGCTGGTTGGTAACTGCAGTTCTCAGGGGAACTCAGGTCTAATGGCAGTAAAAAGAACGGGAGCAAGTCTGAAATGAAAAAAGAGAAGTGGTGCACCTGGGACCAAGGGAGGACAAGCGACATCACTTTGGTACAGAGGCAACTTGGTTTGAAACAGAAGAGTCAGCATCAAACACCAGTGTACGTTTTGTCTGTCTTGTTCCTGAGATGAAAAACAGTGTTACTCTTAGTGAAGATTAGTAACTGTATGTGCTAAGTGATAAAGAATTCATTAAATTTTGTTGTACTGAAAGCTAGGGGATAGCCACCACTCTTATTTCTGGGTTGCTGATACTACTTTAAAGAGTGCTAATAGCCTTGTACCTCCACTGCAGGTCTAAGTGCCTTTCTAAATAGTTGCTGCCACCTAACATAGATTTCAACGTGTTTTCTTGAGAATGTACCTCTCTGGGACTTGCATTACTGGCAGCTTTAGGAATTTGTGATTTGGTGGTCACTTTTCCATTCCTATGCAAGAGCTTTTTGTGCATTATTGCTCATCAAAGGCTCCAGTAAAAGTTTTTAGTGAATTTTACACCTATGGCAGTGTCTTCTCACAGCCACTGAGGCAGAGGAATATATGCAGTTTCAGGAATACAATTCTGAGCATAACAACACCAAGATAAATATGAAATAGTGTTGATGCTAACAAAGATGTTGATGTAGAATAAAGAGGATAAACCGATATGTTGTTTTTTTTATTAGAACATTTTTTTCATTCTGGGATTTTATGATACTTTCTAAGGAAGAAATTCATTTTGGGCATAACCCTGAGTATTCTAGAAACCAGCTATATCCAAAAATAAAGCTGACCCATCTATTTAAACCAGCCACGTTTGGGGAATAACAAGACATGAACAAATTTGGTATTAGAAATATCTTTTCATCTGTAGGACTGTAAAGATATTATTTCTATTCTACAGAAATCTTGTAGGTTTATTTCCAAATGTCTCCTCTCCTAACAGAGATATACCTGTTGTAAGAAGGATTTTTAGAACAAATAGCTTGAAATATTTCTTCGGTAGAGCAATCGTCCTTAATCCAGATTCAGTATTTCCTTTTTGGCAATATATGGTTTCTGTAAACTAGCACACTCTTGAATTCCAATTGCAATGAAAATGCAGTAAGTGGAATAGAAAAAAGACTACTTAATGTTGTCTATTATATTCCTCTTGCAAAATTTTGGTTAATCCTTCATCTCTCCCTTTATCTGATATCAAATTAGTCTGCAAAAGCATTCTAGGGCTAACTGAAATATGCCAGATGAGAGTGTGTGCAATCTTCTAGTTGTGTTTCTTAATCCTAAGGTTTGTGATAAGAATAAACCCTTTTAATATTATCTGTTTCATGTTTTTTGTTGTCTGGGGCAGAGGACTGTCTGTAAACCGGAATATTTCTAGTTTAACATACTGTAATTTATAACTCATTAACCTTCCTTTCGGTCTGCATATATGAACAAAAATCCCAGTTTTTATCTTTAAAGTCCAGTCGCTGTACCTTTGGTTTATCTATTCATGACCATTGAAACCACAAGTGCCTGACAAACTATACAAGTGAGTCAGCTGACATTTCAGAAATTAATTTACGATGCTGCTGCTACAAATCACCTCCTATCAAATATCATGAAATAATAATGGTCCTAATACTACTCTGAACTGTCTGTCTGAACTTTGACAGAAAGCATGGAAATGACTTTTAATGAACTGAGGCAATCATTAACCCATCTGTCTCTGTGAAACTCCTCTCTGACCTCTTGTTTAACCAAATAGATGTGCCCGTTGTTTCCCATGATAGTTCTCTTCCTGCAAGTATCCATAGTGAATGCATGTGTAATGAGCTTTTCAAAGACACCAATTCTATGTAACCTTCTGAAATACACAAACCTGCAGGTTGTGTAATGTTTTGAACATGTTAGTTGGCAGATTCAGTGCTGTACCAAGTGCAGTCAATCCACCTTTCCCTCAATAGAGTGAGGAAGAAATTTTTGGTGGCATTTTATCCTTTCAGCTTGGACTACACTTACGTAAAATCTCTTCTGTTCTTTGCTAACTGCAGTAGATTTTTTGTCCTGCATTTCTCAAGATCACTACCAACATACTGGCAGTGGGGGGCACTCTGTTCCAGCAGGCAAGATAGGCAGTCTGATGTGCGTGGTGGGTGGCTGGTTTCCTTGGCCACCCCCAGTTAACTCTCATACTGGCACACCAAGCGTCACCAGTAAGCTGCTGACGATTGCCCAAGACCTTAAGTCTTAATGGAAATTATTTCACTTATCCTAAAGTGAAGAAAAGTTTTATAATCAGATAATCTGCTTTTTAAAAATTTTCTTTGATTTTTGATAGGTAAGGAGAGTATCAGTAAACGCAAAGCAAGAGCCAGAAGAATTGGCAGACAAAGAAGGATCAGCTGTTGAAGCCAAGGCGGAAGGCGGCATTTAATTATAGTAGGGTTTGCTAGGCTTGGGGTGTTAGTTGGCTAAAGTGTTTATGTGAATTTGGCATAGTGGGTGTACTGCACAGAAGTAACACTTCAAACAGGCATTTTGTTTCGAGGGAGGATTAGGGATTTTTGGACACCCCTCTCTGAGCTGGACTGCAAAAGGATTAGAACAAGGAGAGGAAGGGGATGGAGGAAGAAATTGAGCACAGCTGAACCCAACCCCCTTTTCTCACCATTCTGACACTTCACCCTCAGAAGCTGTATTAGACTTTCACCACGACACCTGCCCATCAGTTAGACCATGTTAGTCCTGCTGTGAGGGTTGAAAATAGGTCCAGGCAGGCAGAAGCATCAATATGAGTTAGGAGTTCAAGGGAATCCCAAGAGGTGTAGAAGGTAATGAAAATCCTTCAAAGTGGGTCTCTTCACCCCTCAAATAAAATTTTTAGATCTTGTTTGCACAAGGAATCCATTTTCTTTGTCATCTCTCAAAAAAAGCAAAGGTTTTTACATAGTACCAGGGCTTTTAGAACAGACACATAGAAGCATGCAAAATTTTCCCAAGACTTAGGTGATTGTTTGTGGCACTCACTTTTGTTTACTCCCTAGGGGAATGGACCCTTTGTTATATTCCCGTCTTTTGCAATGGCTCTAATACATTACAATAGCTTGTGGTGACACTGACAAACAGTGAAAATTTACAGCTTACATGGTTTGCCCTAAATGTATTTTTGAGTAGGGATGCACAACAGGTACACGCTTGTTTGGGTTGCATCGATTGCTTTTGCCATGTTGATACTCGAGCACTGCTTCACGCCTCCTCTCTTCTACCCAGCTCAAGACCACATCTCCTGCTGTGTTGGTAACCTGGCTGGCCAGCAGCCTCAGCGGGGGCTGTTGCACGTGTTGGACTCGAGTGTAGGTTTGACAGCCAAAATAGGCAGACTATGTGTTCAGACAGACTGTCTGATTGCTGCCTACTTGCTGTACACCAGCCACTGCCAGTCACCTGCCAGACAGGCCAAAAGTCTGTGAGCTGGCCCGAGGGGTGCAGTGGATGTGCTAGCCTGTCCCTGGCTGAAATTGCCATCTGTCCCCTGCTGCTTGCCAGCGAGGTTGCTGTGCTCACAGTTACAAGGAGAGGATGAAGGGAAAGTTTAGCAGAGAGAAAAGCTCTGTACACAGTAATTATATAGCCTCTCTAATTGCTCAAGGTTTGTGAGTGTTCTGTATCTAATCCTACTCTGATCATGCAAATTTTAATGTTTTGGTGTAATGGTTGGACTCAGTGATCTTAGAGGTCTTTTCCAACCTTAATGATTCTATGATTCTGTGAAATATGCCTTTTGGAAACTCTTCCTGAAAGAGATACAAATGTCTTAGCAGACAAATATTCAGGGCTAAGTCTTCTGAGTTAGTTTCAAAATCAAACATAATCTTTCACTAGGAAGATACAATATTTTCAAAATACAAATTTGAAATATTCCTATAAAGAGTATGAGTAAACTTATTATTGTGCATTCTTTGTGGTTTTTAATGTGCTCATCAGCACCATGTGAGCACTCTAGGCTCTATCTGGGACATTTAAATGGCAATTCTTACCAAAGTCATTGCAAGTTTTGGCCCACTCTCCTTTTCTGTAAAAGGCAGCTGTTTAAGATGTATTTGCTTTTGTTGAGAAAGAAATTATGAAAAATTGCTTCAGCACCAATGGGTGTCTTACAGCCACCTGTGCCACTTCAAGTTCTGTGTACTCAGACAGCAACAAAAGCTGTGATAGCAGCTGTCTTTAGCAGAAACAAAACCCATGAGTTTTAAGAATAGAGAAAAGGCAGTGGTGGAAGCAGCAAGGGTTGTTCCTTTTATATTTTTGCATGTGTCAGAGTATTTTGATGTTAGACAATGAAGACAGTGAAGAGGAAGGGTTGAATGACATTGGGGAAGGTCTAAAGATCAGTATTAACTGTGGTTAAGATGGTCAGAAACTCTTCCGGGGTGGATGTTCATACCAAAGTTCTTCATCCATCTTTTTTAGGTGCATTGATTCATACTTCTGTGATTGCCATCCCATACCCCCTTCATCTGTAAAGGGAACAGAGGTTGCAAAATGCTCTTCAAAAACACCTGAAGGAAGGCTAAGACTAAGACATGCATTCTCTAGTATGAGGCACCTGCTACCCATGATCCATACAGGAGGGGGGAGCATGATTTTCTTCAATGGCTGTCTAGCCACAGCTCACAAAGGGAAGCGGTACCCAGGTCTTGCGCCTGAAGAGTCAAAGAGAAGCAGGAGTCTCCGTGGAGCCATGAGATCATGGGGCCGGCTGCTGCTCCTGTCTAGTCAAATGCTGCCTGAGCTCAGGTAGGCAGGGCTCTGGAAAAGCCTCAGGAGAGTCATAGCTGCCAGCTGAAATTTCGTTCATTGAAGCAATGGCCAGCTGAGGATATTATGTGAGGTTGACTGCTTCTTCCTCTTCAGCCAAAATGGCCCATTTGCAGGCAGCGCGAGTTCCTGCGTCCAGCTACATGGATGAAGAGAGGTGATGAATTATTAGTTTTCTGGCTGTGACAAAAATTATTTTCTCCCAAATAAGAGAAACTTGGCTTGGGGCCACAAAAGACCTGTTTGTGGAGGAAAGGATTATTAATAGTGTATAGCAAACCCCAGAAGAGATTCCATCTGCTGGAACTTGGTGTCTAAATATCCCTGAAAGAAGCTTGGGTACAACGAAGAAAGGAAAAACAAACAGACAGATGTGCCTCTTGTCTTTTTCCTGCTCAATCATCACAGTCTCAGATCTTTTAGGTGTTGGAGTGTGTCCAAAGAGGGGCAACAGAGCTGAGGAAGGGTCTGGAGCACAAGTCATATGAGGAGAGACTGAGGAAGCTGGGGTTGCTTACCCTGGAGAAAAGGAGGCTGAGGGGAAGCCTTATCACTCTCTAACACTGCCTGAAAGAGTTTGCCCAGGGAGGTGGGTGAGTCACCATCCCTGTAGGCATGTAAGACGGGCATTTAAGGCTGTGGTTTAGTGATGGACTTGGCAGTGTTAGGTTAACAGTTTGACTCAATGATCTTAGAGGTCTTTTCCAGTGTAAACAATGCTATTCTGTTCTGTAGAACTACTCATGTTTCATCTTAAAGGAACAGCTGGATGCAACCTATGTTCAGCTACATTAAAAAAATAGCAATGAAAGAGTGTGTGTCCCACTATAGTAACTGGCACTGTGCACTCTAATTTTTTATTTCTCTTTTCTTGTTACTCTATTCCCGAATTGCTAATTAGAGTCAACAAATTGTAGAATACAACAAGACATCATGTAGTCTGCCAAAAAGAGTGGCTGGCATTTGTACAAATTGGGTGATGATGTGTTTGGAGATTTAATGTTGGAAAAATCTTTCCATATTCTCTTCATCCTCCCTGTCCTCCTACTGAAGTGACTCAATTTCAAAGGCAGCAACATATTGCTTGTTTGTTGTCAGAGGCTTGGTTAACAGAAATTAAATTCCTCGTGAAAAAATTTGGTCCTTTATGAATTAAGTTTTGTCGTTGTGTTAAATAACCCCTAAGTGCAGGCCCTGAGTGATGGGTAACTTGAACACAACCCAGCTGAAGTGTTGTGATAATGGCTGCAGTAGTTTGACTTGGCAAGCAGAGAAGTCTTGAATGTGTCTTCTGCTGCAGAGTCGTGCCCGTAGACCTGCTGCAGTCCTGTGGTGCTGCACAGCATATGTACCTGTGTTGTGCTGTGTGTCCCTGTCCTCCCTCCCTGTGCCTCACAGCTCACATATGGGCGTCTGAAAGAGACTGTTTAGAGTGGAGCTGGATATTCCAGTTCCTTTCTGTGCTGAATGGTCCGAAATGGCAGTGTTGGTACCATCACTTGCTTTTTCTTGGTGATTTGCTATCCTCATATCCCCATGTATTGGCATACAGTGACGTACAGTGGCTGATTTGTTCTGAACTTGCATGGTAATGCAAAGGTTAAAGCAGAGTCCTGATGTTAATTTTCCAAGGACATTTTTACTGGCACAGTAGCAGACATTTGGATATCAATGATACACAAAAATTACTGCAAGTATCATTTTCCTATAGGATCAAAGACTATTACGAAGGCTTTTCCTCGAAGTAACATGCTACAGGTGGATTCAGAAGTGACATTGGATCCAAGGGTGGTATCTGGAGGGAAAACAATTCCCTTTTCTTCCAAAATCTCCTACTTTATGGAGCTTTCAATTAGCCTAGGATTCAATAATTTTCAATAAGCCCAAACTTGGAGTGATGGTCTTATTTATAAAAAGGGAATATAACTAAAAGCATTCAGCTAGGCTGACCTGACTTCTGCTACTGTGGTGTCTTGGGAAATGGAGCCTTTTTGATCATACTAACCAAAAATATTTCTAGAATATGTTTCCCCATTGATATCTGTTGTCCTGAGGAATTATGGTCTTTTCTGAATGAGGCAGCATGAGAAACATTAAAGAAGCCTGTAGGTGTGGGCTTGGAGTTTTTTCTGTGTCATCCCAAATCCTCTGAGAATAAAGGCAGTGTTTGTGCCACAGGGCACACAGGCTTGCACAAAGGGATTTGTATGGCAGGAGTTTGCTGGGATACGTGGTATGTGTTTGTGGCTCCTTGGCTGTAAAATGGGAATATCTTATTTCTCTGATATGTTTCTGGGCACAGCAGTGAGGCCGTGAGTGCTAAGTAGGCTTAATGCAGATGATCACTTTTCAAGATTTACATCTGCCGTCATATATTCAGCCATTGATAAATCTTGCTGTATATCTTAACAAAACAATCTGCAAAATCCTTGGCTGCAGGATGTTTCCAAGTTCAGATATGCTGCTTGTCTACTGGATTTGGAAGAGGATTGCATGCATCGTCATACTGCCTTATTCGACCCTTTGATCTCACTAACAGTTCTTCATGCGGAAAGATTTTGAGAGTGCTGGTTTCCTTTTCTCTTCAACACAAGCATCTAATCTGAAATATCTAGATTGAACAACTTGCAGATATGAAAATGGAGCTTTAAGACAAATGTTTATTGGCTCAGAATTGGAGAGGGATCAACTTGAGTGGAAAACACAAGCCTTAGAGTCAAGATGTCTGAATTCCTTTTTCAACATGCTAGATTTCCTAAGTAACTGGAAGCAAGTCTTTTGGTGCCTCAGTGAGTTTAAAGGATATTTGGTCCTTTCTTTTATTTGCTGTTTGAGGTTTTAGTTGGCTTCCTTTTAAAGATCTTAATTGTTTTAAAATAATGGCATTATTGTCAATGAGGTAGTAAGTTTCAAATAACTGTGGTATATTGTATATACTTACTGATTGTAAAAAGTAGTTAAAAACCATATAAAATGTAGCATAAAAAATAGGATATATGTAAAATAGTTTTATAAGCTGCTTCACCTACCACAGAATTGTTGCACTTTTTCCTTCACAGAGTAAACCTCTAAAAAAATTAGGAGTTGGATCATAGGTTGTATCACAGGATTAGTAGCCGGCTCTGACCTCCAAAATACTTTGGTTACTGTTTATTAAGGAAGTTCTTGGTTTTAACTCTGTTTCTAGACATTTTCTGGAAAATCTGTTTTTACTACCTGTATTTTTGGTTTTGGTATACTTAATAAGTAATCCCATTGTTGCAGCTTGCAGAGTATTTGTTATTATCTCAGATTGTGTTATTTAATTGTAATGATTAGATGTATAAAGGATGATTAGATGATTAGATGTATATAGTATTAATTAGATCTATATAAAACCCAAATATTTTAAAGCAGCACTACTAACCTGTCGTTATTCAAGGTATGATTCATTCTAGGAGTCAAATGTCCATGTAGATCCTTTTACTATTTTCCTTAATACGCTGAAAGTAAGTGGATACTCTTGATACTTTATATTAATACAGCCTCTTACTTTTGGGGACTGAGGGAGAAGAATGACTTTTTTTTTTCCATCTTGAAATGCAAAGTCAGGTGGAGTTTTTTTCTGATTTTTGTGTTTTCCCTCCTTCCCTGGTGTTTCTACCCTGAGGTCTGTACTCCTTTTCAAAAATGAACTTATGAAGAAAATAAGAAAGAGTATTTTTTTAATGGAAGTTCATAATAGCTAAAGAAAAATTGAAGGTAAACACCCTTGCGTAGTCAGTATGTATTTGTTTGTTTCATATCTAGAAGAGATAATTGGTTTTATCTTTTCACTTTCCTTTACACAGTTACAAGATTTAATGTATCTGTATGATTCCATATAGATTAATCTGTCATCTTAAAGACTAATCTGTTCTGTGTCTCAATTATACAATTCTTTTAATGCTTTTCTGGGTCCAAAATAATTTTTAACTTGTTTTGGTTGAAAATATGTGTGCCAAATCCTTGAAAAACATCCTTTAAAATGGTCATTTAATTATTTTCTCATGGGTATTTATGTAATGGGAATTCCTTTAGCACCTGCACTGTCTTTGTAACAGGGTAAAAGCAGAATTGCACCCACTGTAGGATAAAATTTAAGCATTATGTATACTGGACATTTCATGTCCCTGGTTCTGCTGGACTGGTCAGTTCTTGTAGTCTGACCTCCTAAAAGAAGGTCAGTGCCTTAATGAACCAACACATACACGGGGTATATTCTTAATGTATTGCCTTCTGCCTGCCTGCTCTAGTACTCTGCAAATTTGTCTTCAGTAATGCAAGCAAATCATTTATCCTACCTTTACATTGTCCTAAGAAAAGGAAGAATGGAGAAAAGAGAATGACAAGAGAAGGGGCAGGAGCAGCATGACAGTTACCCACAGTAACTCACAAAAGTACCACATACGTGCAGAGAGAAGGAAGATTTTAATGTTTTTAAGGCATCTGCCTTAGTTGCAGAGGATACACAGACATGCATCCCGCTCTGTCTCCAACCCACCGGGGCTCAGCAGCCATTTGGCAGCCTGCATCATGAGCCACATTAGCAGCTGGTAGTTCAGAGTACAACCAGCCTGCTCAGTGGGTGATCCTAGTAGTTAGAATTGCTTCCCCAAAAACTGCTGTCAAGTTTCTCTTCTCTGTGAGAGGAGTTCTGCTTGAGAATTGACCTAAATTCTGTCTCCTTTGAAGAGAGGTGAGAGTAAAGGATGTCTCAGAAATCTCAAATGGCTTCTGTTGGCCCCATCCCTCCCTGTGGTCACCACACACAGGAGGGATGCCCAAGTAAAGATACCTCCTGTAATTGCAATGGGACCTCCTCTGCCGCTGCCAGGTGAAAGTACAAGAGTGTCTCTAGGCAGCAAGTCTGCACTAAATCCCTTAATTCACTACGGGCTTAAGCAACATGTTTGGAAAAATGTTAGGAAGAACTTGATTTCCTTATTCTTCAAAATGACCTATGTGGGTTTACCTTAATCAAACATCAAAAGCTGTGGTAGTGATAACCACCAGGTAACTGCTTGTGTAGTTAAAGTAGGAAGATACATCTAGGCCAAGTGACATAAATCCTTTATCTACCAGATAAAGGATTTATTTATTCATTCTATTCATTGTAGTTTAATGGGAACTCAGAAATCCTCAGTGTGCATTTCTTCTGTCAGTGAAGTAGGGGCTCTTCTCAGCGGAGCCTTGTGGATGTAGCTGAGGAGAGCTTTAATGTTTGCACTCCGCTCACTGCCAGCAGCTGAAGGCCAGCACCAAGGGCCTCAAAGGCACCCTGCACGCTGGCATCAACATGTGCATGACCAGGGTAGCTTTGCAGCTCCTCCTGTTTCCATCCCTTCTGTTCATACACTGATTCTTCTAGCTCCTCCCATTTTTCTTGGTTGATCAAACTTGGTGATAACAGGCAAACATGCATCTTATCACAACTGGGTGGCCCTATGAGGATACCCCCTGCCTTCTGCAGATGAGAATAGGCTTGCCTTGGAGAAGGCAGGAGGATTGTAAGGATTGTAAGGAGAAGTGAATCCTCTGGACAGCAGATCAGTTTTACCCAGAAGCAGGACCAGTTTTGAGAAACAGCTGTATTTCTCTGACAGTCTGGCTAATCTGTGCTTGGTTTTTTATTACTGTGATACAAGCATTTATAAAAACAGAGATTTCGGTTCAGTTTGGGTTTTTTTTTATTTTTCATTATTCAAATAACCGAAAATCCATATGAAAAGTACATTTGTATGTGTGCCCAGATGTAGAGCCCCTGTTAGTGAGGCCAGCTGGGATTAAAGTCTCATTTGTATAATTTATAAAGGCTTTGGAATTTTTCCTACGGTTTTCAGCCATAAGCTGGAATTTAGCTTTTGTCAGACTGCTAGACAGCTTGCACAATAAAGCTTCTAACTAAAAATATTTTCTGTGCAACCCAGAAAACATCACCATTTTAAATGCAGTGACTGTGGAGTTGGTTTGAAAAAACAAATTATTTAAAAAGAAAAAAACCCCAATAATCATGCCCTGTGTGTTTTAAAGGCTTAATCAATGAGCTTCATGCATAAGTAGCACAACATACAGAAAAGCAGAAATGGTAAGTAACTTAGGAGGCACACACGGGATACTCACTTGCACGTGGCAGTAGAATACCCTTGAACAGCATCAGATACCCTCTGATGGGTTGCCCCTGGTCCATTTGGGAAGAGCTGCTGAGGTGCAGTGAGCCCACCTTCTGGGGCTGGCCAGCTATTCTACTTCTAGCCCATTTTTCACTGTAATTCAAGGAAATCTCACCGCTTGAACTGTGGGATAAACATCTGAACCCTGTCCAGGTAGTTTGCTCGCCAGGGAGTGCAACCTCACTCCATCTAATTCTTCCTCCTACCACCACGGGTCGGTGGGTAGCAAGGAAATACTTTCCTTACACCTCCCAGCTAGGGGACCTGCACGGGAAGATTTGGAGGTGTCATGCTCCTGCTGGGTAACACAGCAGTGCCTCCAGTGTGTTCCTTAAGCTCTTCTGTGGCTTGTGGAGTCGCAAAGTGACAAGTATGTCATCTCACAAAGGAGTGGTGGAGTCACTGTGTGCACAGCTCCTGGAAAAAAGCAGTGCAGCCTACTCCAGCAGAAGTTGGGCTTGTGGGGTGAGGTAACCAGTACAAAAGATAGGAACTGAAGCTGCATCTCTTCTCTCCCCAGCAAAGTATTTTTTCAATTACTTTTCACTTTTTTTTCCTTCTTTCTTTCTTAAATAACCTTGCAATGAGCCCAGCTTTCTCTTTGATTTTGCGTGGTGATGAATCTTCTCATCTTTGCTGGCATTTCACAGCTGTTTGTTCACAGCTTTCTGCAAATATAAGAACAGAAACAGACCTTCAAGCAGAGGATTGTTGTCTTTTTGGTGTTCTCGAGCTCTACATTAAAAGCCCTGCGTATTTTTCTAATCAGGATTACAGAATTAATTTGCATGGTTTATCCTCTGGTATTTTTTTCTGATGGAGCAGAGTTTGTATCTCTTTTGTGAAAATTTTTATGCTTCATCGACCTTACTTTTGTTGTTGTTCAGCTGTTTTTCAAGAATCTGTGGATTAAAAATGAAGTTTACAGAAAGAAAAGCC
The DNA here is from genome assembly GCA_013397175.1 of Platysteira castanea. Lineage (NCBI taxonomy): Eukaryota > Metazoa > Chordata > Aves > Passeriformes > Platysteira > Platysteira castanea. Next base: position 3,354,487 of record VYXC01004103.1, on the reverse strand, counting down.
TTCACTTAGGTAATTTGAGTAACTAATCAAAGTGCCTTTATGCTCTGTATAGTTTCATTTGGTATCTGCTGTGGTTATGGAAAACATTTCTCATGTGGGTGAATGGTGCATTTATTCGTAGCCATTTATATTCGGTTGCATTTTGTCTATAAATAACTTTTGTTTCAGTAACATGAATGCAAAGTTCAATGAGCAAATGTTCCTGAGGGTGTTTTGATGTTGCTCTGTGCATTCGGAACTTTATTTACATAAGGTTTCCGTATGAATTTTCCTTCACTTCAGTGGGTAGGTGCAAAGGATAAATTTGTAGTAATAGCACAGCAGGAAATTAATGTCTCTTCAGCTGAGAATTTATGAGTATCTGTTGCCGTTGTTGTTTCTTGAGAAAAGCAGCAGGATGCATTCATTTTGAGGTACTGTCAGTGTGGATTTTTGTTCTTTTTGTATGTTTTCTTTCAGAAATATGAAATAAAAATTACACTGATGCATTGTAGCAAGTAGAAACAAGTATGACAGGGACGGCCAATATATCTGTGTTCAGTGTAGCTGTAATAACTTGTTTTGATTCATGTTTATTTGCGTTTTGCTTCAGCATGTTGTGTGCATGGGAGTGTCATAAATTTACTAATGGTGCAGTATTGATAATTTTTACTATTTGCCTAGAAAAGTATCTGGTGCCAGATGGCCAGGATATAAAATTTTTTTCCTTTGAAAAATACTGGGATATTGAAAATGTGTTTTATTGCAAATTAAGATGGTGGGGGAAAAAAACCCAAAAAATTTTACATGAAAAGAAATTTCTGGGGGAAATTACTTAAGGGGGAAAAATTTGTTTCAGAGGTAATATTTTAAAAAGTTATTTTCACTTCAAAATAAATTCTATTGTATAGATTGTATATATAGATTGTATAGATTGTATATATGGATTGTATACGAATGTCAAGAATGTATCTTCACTAAAAGCACTTTGAAGCAAACATGTGGAATGTTTCATTTGTGCAGTATCTGAGTGTTCCAGCGTTTACAGAGGACTTTGGACTTCTTCCTATTCAGTTTCAAATATCCAGTGGTTACTTACTTTTCATCTGGGTTGACAGGTAGTATTAATGAGCTGTGTAAAGATCTGCATTTGAATGAAAGGCTTAAGAGGGAAATACTTGGCAGTGTGGTGAGGAAGGAATTTCCAGGCATTGAATGAAAAACCTAGAAGGGCTGAGAGAAGAAGGGGATGAGTTCTCTCCTTCCATTTACACCTGTGATGATGAGGACTACAGACCAGGTTTTGGCCACTGAATGATCTGCAGTGGCTGTACTAACATCTGGGCCTTGTTACACACCAACCCAGAAGTGAAAGCAAGAGTCAAAAGAAGAGAACTCGGCTTTTTGTGCAGGTGGAGTCGGTAGTGTTACGGATGTGATCGTAAGGCTCCTTGTGAAGGACGGGCTTCATGGTTCTCTTATGTGGCAGAGCTATTTGCTAATCAATAACAAGATGTAACATCTGAGTGCCACGGAGAGACACTCTCATTTATGAAAGTGGCATCCATGTAATTGTCAGTTTAAAGAAAGGGTGGAATGAAAATAGCCTTCACTTAGTTTGACCAGATCTTTCTTTCGAGAGAGTTGACAGTTTCCATGGTGCAAGTGTCAGCAAGACTTTGAGGGATGTGTGACTCATGGCATTGTATAACCCAGATTCAGGACCAGTGTGGCATATCTGGTGCTCTCAGTGTGGGATGTCATCCACGGGGAGTGCACTGTGCTAAGTCATCCCCACAGTTACATTTGGCTTTCATGGAAGAGTGCTGGTATGGCCTCAGATTATCCGTTCTGGGTCTGTGTTTAAAGAACCATATAGACCACTTGGGTATTTTCTTACTCATCCCAGGGAAAAAACAGTGGGAATGATTAAATGACTAGAAAACACGATCTGGGATGAAACAGGATTCGTTAGCCTTTTTTAAAAAAAAGGAAAAGAGCAAACATCTTAAGCTGTCTTGTTTAAATAGAAACAAGGAAGGTTCAGCTTAAATGTTAGGAAAACCTTTCAGCATTAGGATAGGGAAACATTGGTAGATGTCTGGGGAGCTCTGCAGCATCAGCAGTCATTAAGAACAGGCTGCCTGTATGTGTGCTGGGAGTGATAGAGGTATAGCTCATAATGTTTGGGGGCAAGCGGAACACCAACATGATCCCATTTCTTTTATGGCCTAGGGCTCTGCCAGAGTGGCTTGAAAGCAGCAGTAACTTGTACTGCAAGCTCTCTTCAAGCTCCCCTGCAATGCAGCCTTTTGAACTTTACAGTTCATAAGTCAACTCTGAATAAATAAATACCAGTTAAATGAGGCTCACTTTACAAGGCAAAAATGGAGAAAGAATATTCTCTAATGACTGTAAGACATGGCAAACATCCTTATAAGCATGTTGTTATGGCAAAATTTTATTAGCTCGTGCTGAGGTAATGTCAGGAGCTGTATTGGATGTGGCTTCTTACATCTTTTACTGCTGGTAGATGCCTGAAGAGAGTTCCTGCCCCTTCTTAGGTCACTGCTTTAACTGCTGTTAACTCTCCACAATCATGTTGTCACCCCTGGAGTTTATAGTCAGCCAAATTACAGTGAAGCGCTGGGTTTGAAAATGCTCTTCTTTTGAAAAATTGACTTTAATAAGTGCTGCAAAATCCGTATTTCACTTGGGTTACCCTAAAATAAGACATGCTTTCTGAGAGCACAAGGTCATGTTAATCTGTCAAATACACATTTATTTGTGAGCCAGGGGGTCCTGACATACAGCCTCACAGGGAAAATACAGGGCAAAATAGCTCGGTTAAATACTGACGTGTTCTACTCTTGCGTCTGTTTTCCTACTGGAGGAAAGAAAGACTAGCACAGAGATTACAAATTGCAATTTATCTTTCTCTTTTTTCCTTTTATTTAATAAAACATGGGCTAAGTCTGTGATTTTCTTAAAAGAAGGGCACTCTATCTTCTCCACTCTAGTTTTATGTTAGAAGCACATGCATGGCTCCTGATTTTTACATACCGATTACTGTCCAATAATTGAATTATGTGTTTAAGGATCAGCAATCTCATCATTTATTTTAACATAGATTAGATTAGAGCAGTCTACCACTGGGCATATGAGTGAAAAACCTATGGCACAGACAATGTCTGTGAATGGAGAAAGGGTTTTTAGTGGATTTCGCATACCACATATTTAAGATATTTCTCCTTTTTTAGTGACTTTTGAAATGTTACCCAGTAGAGGGAAATGTGATTCTACATGAACTTTGACTCATTTTGAAACCAGCACATTACTTGCTGGTTTCCCTTAGCCTTTTTACAATGCCTGTATTTTCACTAAAGCTTTTTTCCCAGTTTTGCATGCTGGTGTTACAGAGCTTTGTTGCAGCATCTCATGTCAGGGCACGTATGGGGCATCCAGGGAATTAGAACATAGATGTTAAAGTGAAGAAAAGCGAAGCATCTCTGTATGGCAAGTAGCTGCAGACTCTGATTGGGAGAGAGCTTTGAGTGGGCCAGAAGTATGCCTAGATTGAGGTGAAGTACAGCCAAATTTATGGAATATAAGTCCATCCATATGTGTCTTGAGACTGCTTTGGTGACGTCAAGCACAGAATCCTGCACTGACAAATGCTGAGTGTGTTGAAGGCAGAGTCTCTGCTCACTTTGAGCTTTCCTGTCATCTCTTCCATGTCATTTCCAATGGCCAGACACAGAGTACGAGGCTAGGTGAGCCTTTTATTTGAGCTAGTGTGGCTCATTATCTTATTTCTATGAACCAGCAATCACTTACTGTGGCCTGCTTCATAACACAGCAAGTGATTCCTGCACTTTGGCACATGCTGCTGTGAGCAGTCCTTGTCATGTCCCTTTGGAAAGGCACTGAGACTTGGTTTAAAGGGCCAGAGTGGTAGAGGTTTTAATACTTCCCTCAATAACCAGGATTAGGTGAACTTGTTACAAGTTTTGGTCTTTCTTCCATTCATGAAGTATATGTAGGTTTTCTGTGTAAAACCTACTCTGTTTCCCTCATCCAACTTCTTGACTGCTGATTTCAAAGGTAAAGGAGACAGTAAGAAAATTTGAGGGTTGCACATACTGCTGTCTTTTGTAAACAAACAAATCTTTGTTTCCTCTCTGCTAGCCCTAATTTGTCATTTCTTATATGTTGCTCCATGTTGAAATTTAAAAGTCCAAACTGGAGCAGTGAACTTCTCAGTGAATGGTCAGGAGGATGTGGTTTTTAAGGAAATGCCCTATTTAGTACCATCCTGTTGGTTGAGCTCTCTGAATAATAACCCTGCTGTAGCCTTGTGGTTTGACACTGGCCCAACACCAGGCACCCACGGAGCCGCTTGCTCACCCTCCCCTGCCACAGCTGGGCAAAAGGAGGGAAAAGAGGAAAAAAGAGGTTAACAGAGGCTTCATGGGTGAGGTAAGGAGAGCGGGAGGAATATTTCAAGGGCAAAACAGGCCCAACCTTAGCTGCTCAGTAAAATTTATTACTAAGAGAATCAGAGGAGGGTAATGAGAAGTAAAATAAGCCCTTAAAACACCTTCCGTCCCCAGACCCTCCCTCCTTCCCACCGACAACACAGGGACGCAGGGCAGGCGGGTTTTGTTCACTCCATCACCAGGATTTCCTTCTGCTGCTCCGGGAGAAGAGTCCTTCCCTGTGAGGCCGTGGGGTCCCTCCCACAGGAGACAGTTCTCCGTGAACTTCCCGGCATGGGTCCACTCTCACGAGCAGCAGCCAAACCGCACCTGCTGCAGCGTGAGTCCCTCCCACGGGCACACAGTCCTCCCAAAACTGCTGTGCCGTGGGTCTCTCCCCATGGGGTGCAGTCTTCCAAGGCCAGGCTGCACCAGCTTGGAAGCAGGGCCCTCTCTCCACCGGGTCTCCCACTGGATCACAGCCTCCTCCAGGCATCCACCTGCTCTGGCGTGGGCACCTCCCCCACAGGCTGTGGGTGGATCTCTGCATTCCCTGTGGACCCATGGGCTGCAGGGGCACAGCTGCTTCACCATGGTCTGCACCATGGTCTGCACCACACCTGCAGAGGAACCTTGGCTTCGGTGCCTGGAGCACCTCCTCCCCCTCCTTTTCCACTGACCTTGGTGTCCCCATGGTGTTTCCCCTCACATGTTCTCACCTCCTCCTCTCCTCTGACTAGCTGCAAAAAAATCCCTGACTTTGTTTTGATTTTCTTCTTTCATATATCATTACAGAGGTGTTACCAGCCTCTCTCATTGGCCCAGCTTTGGCGAGCGGCATGTCCATCTTCAGAGCCATCAGGGATTGGCTCTGCTGGACACGGTGGGAAGCTCCCAGCAGCTTCTCACAGGAGCCACCTTTGTGGCCCCCTTGCTACCCAAAACCAGGCCATGCCAAACCAGTACAAGCCTGCAGTGCAGTTACTGGGCCAGGTTCATTTCTGCTGGCACAGGAAGGTCATGATTTCTCTGGGAGGGACATGAACAACTGTTTTGTTCCACTTGTGAGAAAGAAAGATGAAGTTTCCAGTGGGGTAGACAGTTTTCATTCTGGGGTAGAAGCTTTGACTTGAGACAGTCTCCCCTCTTCTGTTACTTGGATTTTGCTGACAGCAGAGCAGTGCATTCACTGTGCCCTGCTGTGGCCTTTCCTGTGACACACTTGCATGGGTCAGTGTGCTGTGCTTTGACCTGTCACAGTGTAATCCATGTGCAGCCCTCTGCTGTGGATAATTGGAGGAAGAAATTTTCTGGCAGCACTTCTTGAGAGATAGGTGACCTGCAGAATGCCATCAAGAAGAAAATAAATTGCATTTAAACTTAAAGCTTGGGAAGGAAGTGTCACAAGGAGTTAACAGTCATCTGCTGGGATAAATGATTAGAAGCTTTTGTGTGTGTGTGAACAGCTGCCTTTCATAGGTAGGGGATAGATGCAAAACAGTTAGGGAAGTCCCCTCTTGAAATGACATGAGCTTGGCCAAAGTTCCTGTTCAGGGCTTCAGGGTGCTGAACTTTCTCAATATATATGTTTTTTTAAGCCTGATTTTCAGAGAACTGAGCATTGGCAGGATATTCATATGTGTAGTGGTTTTGAGCTAAAATGATTCATCCTGAGGGGAATGAGGATGAACCTGGAAGTAGGTTTGATTTCACTGAAGCTGAAAGAAACTGAAAACCTTTAATTCAGCAGTTTATAATGAGCAGTACATTACAAGCTCTAAAACATCAGCCCAATGGAAAAAGCAAATATTGCTACTGGCAAAGAAATAATAGTTCAGGATGTTGAGTTTGAAGCAATTTTACCGTAAAACTAGTAAATAAGAAGTGACAGGTTAAATCTTACTTGTTTCTCTGGGCACCAGGTTGAGGCCACTTTGTGCTGGGAAATGGAAACAAAGGCCTTGAGCTTCGTATTGCGTGTGAGTCAGTGCAGGGAGAGAGCCCGTGGGGAAGCGGGGGCTATGACAGGCAGTGTGCCTGTCACAGCTTAGTCTGTATTAGCTGGAGTTTCCCAAGCACTGATGCAAAACATGGCACTAGTGCAGCCAGAGGGAGATGGATGTGCAGCTCCACCAGGAGGGGCCAAGGCTTCCAGGATGTCAGTCCCGCAGCACCAGTCACCCATCTGTGAGGAAACATCAGGGTTAAAGGCAAGAATGTTTAACTGCAGCATGGCTCTGTCTCCAGCCCAGCATCTGGCTAAGCAGGGAGTCCTGTTCACCAGTGTCCCAGCTCTGATAGAGCTCAATAGTCAGTCTTCTCCTGGCTCCCACCCCCTCCATCACTTCACTCCTGGCTGAGCCTCTAGGCAGTTCACGGAGCCTACGGAGTGCTTTCAAATAGTGAAAAGTAAACATTGATGTTGCTTTTCCGCTGACAATTTGCATTTCTAGTATTTCTTAAGTTTGATGTGCCTCCCTCCTCTTAAGTTTGGAGCCTCTCCACAGAGCAGCAGTTCCAACCTATGCATAGTCCTGTATTTCAGAGATGGTTTTGACTGGCCTTTTAAATTTTCTTGATTTTTAAAAATCCTCACATCCGCAAAAGTAAAAAGGTCCAAGTATTGTAAAGCAGTTCCATTCCTAAGTGAAACGAATCAATTGCTGAATGCAGATCTTGTGTGACCTGAGGCTGGATGTTGCAGTGTGTCATGGGCACAGCAGGAGAAGCCCAGGATGGCAGTTGAGGGACTGGAATATCTCACTGGCCTGAGTGTCAGCACAAATCTATGGAAGAAATGTTAGCATAGGTATGAGAAGCTAAAAAAGGAGGCTTCATTATCCAGTGAAAGTCAGTAGCAAGGAAAATCCAAGTGATTATGTGTTCACCCTGACAAATCATGTAAGCATTTATAAGACTTCAGGAAGCACCTCCTGACTTACAGAAACTAGACTGCAGCTCAGCAAGTGACAAATTTGTCTTGTGGGGGAAACTTCTCACGAAGTTCATAGAAAAATGAAAAATGGAAAAATGTTGTTTTAAAACACTTCTTCATAGTCCAGCTTGTATTATGAATACAGATTAAGGTCATAAATATTAAATTGGTACTACCTTTTAGAGAAAAGTTCTTGCAGAAGCTTCATACTGCCTTTACACCAAGTAAAACCTCTCAACTTTTTTGAAGAAAAAAAGAATTAAAGTGGTAAATCAGTCACTAAAGAATCTATGTTTTGAATACTGTGTGAGTGATGTCTTCCATGTGATGGTCTTCTGGTCATCACTAATAATGAGGCAGATGGTTTACGTCTCCACTCCCCAACACAGCTGGTGTACTTTTTTCCCTCAGGAAAATGCTAGAACTTTACTACTTGGGTGACCTGCGTCAGGTGAGACGTGTACCGAAAACCAATTGTAAAGATTTTACTGGGCTTATCCCTTCTCATGGTGCTGCTCGATTAAGACGAACACATTGTGGCACTAAAAAAAGGACAGGGGCTTTATAGTACTTATTCAAGTTTTAATGTTAAATCAAAAGCATTTTCCTAGCTTTCACACTTTTTGGTAAGACAGAATTTTAAAATCACAGTATTGTCCTCTGCCAAAAGCACATCAAAATGCAGCTCAAATCCATGGCAATATTATATAACATAAATAATGTCCTTAGTGTTTAAAGCTATTTAGCAATAAAGACATAGCAGTCTTTGTGGCACAGAAAGAGCAAGAAATGGCTTCAGCCAGTCCTGCTTCTTTAAAATGCAGACAAATAATGTCCTTTAAGTGTGAACTTTTATTTCATAGAGAGAACTTGCACACTTTCTGTTAAAGCTAATTAAGGGAAGTGTTTCATTCCAACAATTTAATGCTAGCACTGTCATAGTCTTTCATTATTCTGGACTCACGGACCGCTTTTGCAGAAAACAGCTTTAAAATATAGGGCAACATTAAAGGATTTTTAAATGAGGTGAAAATGCTCTTATTCCTCTTTTGAGTGAGTCCTTTATTTTAGTATCTATAAGAGAAGTTCTCTTTTCTCCAAATCCTTTCTCCGTAGGAGGAATCAGCAGGGACATTGTGGCTTATTTGAAAGTTAAGAGGCTGAAAAGCTTTAGAGGAGGCATTGTAATGTGTTACAAAACCTGTTCAGGACTTAGGCATAGATTTGGAGTTGTTGGTAGCTCTCCAGCTCATAGGAGGGGGAAGCACGAGATGATTAGATTACTCACAAAGTGTTAATCCTGCAGCAACGAGGAAATCTGAAAAAAAAAAAAAAAAGAAAGAAAAAATCCTTGTGTTTACACCAGATTAACTAGTACAAAGAGGCAAGCATCTCCTTTCACGGTTGCTTCGAGATATATAATCTTGATCCTTTTGACTCTTCCGAAGTTCACGTATGGAAAATGTTATCATTACAAATAAAAAATCTGTTTTAGTTGCAAAGCATTCTCACCTCATCAAGAAACCAGTGCTGTTAGCTTTCTGCTTTTGTACAAAAAGCATTGCTCAAACCCAGAAAAACATGGTGACACAGGGAAAAAGATGAGGAAGCAAGCTTGCAGTGAATCACATCTTTTGTTTTCCCAAGCTGCTAGGTCAGCATTCATAACTGACTGACTTAACTCGCACTGAGTGTCCAAAGATAGGTGACTCTGTCTTTCTTTTATCTTGTCACTCAGTCTGAATATTAGGAACTGAGTCTACTTGTCTTCCAAGATGACAAGTTTAGCATTTTGAGCTAGTGTAGCTGAGGTTACTTGGTAAACATGCTGCGGGAGTTAGTAGGGATCTTCAAAGCCCTAAAACAATGTGTTTGAGAACTCCCAGTGCTGTGAGTCCCCCAGTGGTGATGGTGCTGTAGTACTTTTTTGTGGACAGCTTGGAGAATGCTGCATTCACTGGGCAGAAGAGCATCCTTTCTAGTCAATACCTCCTGCTAAGCCAGTTCCAACCCAGTCGTGCAGTTTTATCCTTCATAATGATTGTGACTCTGTGCTATTGACTGAAATCTTACCCTGTCAGACTCTGTGGGAACTCGGTGGACAAAACTGAGTAAAATTCAGCAAGGAAAAGACATAGCATTCTGATGTGGTTTACGGGAGAGCAAGTGCTTCCTGTCCACAAAGAAGGCAAGTTCTCAAATGCCGAAGAATTGCAGGTTTGGGAGAGAAATGTTCCTCCATTCAGATTCATCACTGTGCCAGAAGCGAAGCAGCAGTCGGTGGGTCAGGTCTTGGACAGGCATCATAGCAGCTGTCTTCTACAGAGCAGCTAATGTAACTTTAAGGGTTCACAGTTTGAATACGATAGGCTTCATTGATTTTTATTTTTAATTTCCCTATGCTAGTGTTTGCTATTAAGTACTTTCCAGTGATGACAGACAAGTGGACTGTATCATGATTTTCGGCTTTTCATGAAGTGGATGTTCCTTTTTATCTGTTTACTGAAACTTAAAACGTCTGCATTCAGACGGGAAACACGTAGTTGAACCCCCAGGCTCAGCATATTTGTTTGTTTGTTACTGAATGTCTCCTGAGGTATGGTGCACTGGTGAAGGAACAGGTGGAACAAGTTGCCACATGCCACATGGGAAAAAATACAGAGCTTGCTGGTATCTCATGGCTTTATGAAGGGTCTGAGCTCTGGGGACAAGTCTGTTAAGATGAATTATTGTTGTCCGTGATGCTTCCTGTGAAAAGTGAGAAACAAAACCACGGCTCATTCTGCTTTGAGGTCCTCTGATTAGGCTTTGTCTACTCTAATGTTGTCCCCAAATAAAACAGTGATGTATTTTGATGTAAATGGAGAGGGTTTGTGGCACACTGATGGGCTTGTGTTCTTACATTATCTGTAAATCCATGTAAATGAAGGCTATTTGTGCTGTTCCAAGGCTTGTTTGTATTTTTCAAAAGGTTGTAGCGTGAGCATTATGATGTAAAAGGGGAGATCACCTCCTCTGATAGTACCAAAACCAAATAAACCCTAGAGTAATGTGAAGAAGGTATTTACTTATGGCTTAACCTGTTGGGTTTTTTCTTGCCTTAGTGTACCAGACACTTGCAAAGTACAAACAATAAGGAACTATTCAGAAATTAATAGATTTGTGATCTGTGGTCTAAAAGATTTTTTTTTCCACATTCATTTGTTGTAGAATCATTCCAAATATGTCGTTTATTTTTCTGTTTTAGGCTCCTAAGGACCCAGTCTCTGGATTGGTACTATAATAATGTCAAAAGCCGCTTTAAGTGTTTTGGAAGTGCCAAGGTCCTGAAGAACTTGTACAAGAAGCATAGACTGGAGAGTGGAGTTTGTCCTGATGCAATAGGTAAGAACAGCTGTGTTGATTTCTTTTAAGATTTATTCTTGTCTACTTTAACACACAAGCTGAGACAATGGAAATTCTGAGATTATTTCAAGAGAGATTTTTTTTTTAACACAATTTACTTTTTTGCAAAAGAAATACCTCAGTGGGGAGAGAAAAGGATGAAATGTCTAGAGAGCTGTTTAGCAATTTAAACGATGTTTAATGTTATAAATAAAGCCAGATTTCGTGCAAAAAACACATTAACAATTTATTAAAAATTACCAACAAAGTTTATGGCAAAAATAATAACAAAGCACCATCACCGAAAGTCGTTGTGTCGGCCGACACGGGTGAATTCTGGCCCTAGCCTGGCGTCTGCCACGCCACAACCTCCCAGAATCACCGTCTTATGTCCATTTTCTCCCGGTTTATATACTGTTTTTTCGCCCTGCGGCGAACTTGCAGCTTTGTCTTGTACTATGATGACATCAGTCCTACGTGCGGTTTTCGAGCTGAATGTAGGCAGAATAAAATAATCGCTGAAATTCTGCTTTGCCGTGATATCAGAGCTCGGGATCGTTGGGGATTTCGGGTGCAGAGTCTCCTTCTCTCCGGTGTAAAAATAGAAACAAAGGACTTCCCCTCGCTGTTACAGGTGTGACAAAAGGAGAGTCCGTGTTGATATTCTGTTAATTTTCTGGCTTTGCTGAGGATGATGAGTACTTCACACTGATCAAGATATGCTTTCCATTTGCAGGTTTGGGTGGGCACCTAGATCCCTAGATTTGATTCCCCGGAATCAGTCCTTGTAAATGCAAATGCCTATTTTTCCTTCTTTTGTGTCCATTCAGGCAACCAGGGAACCCCTTAGTTTCGCCATAGGAGGATAATAGTGTGCTTTATGTTTATTTCTTATATCCCTTATACATTTATCATTTTTCTCTTTTTATAGTGTAATTTTTAAGGAATAACTTAACAATCTTTTAAACTAACAATATAATACCAATAGTACTTAGGGGTCTCTGGGATGGTTGAAAACGGAACCCTCAAAAAAATAAGCATACTTAAAAAACACTGGCCATTTTAACTCACATCATAATATTAATAGCACTTAGAAGTCCCTGAGATGATTGAAACACAATTTCTCAAAGTGAAAACACTCAGGAGTTAGCTAACAAGTCCTAACTAATAGTGGGTTTACAGAGGCAGTTGTAACAATATTATTTGATGCAAAAACACACACATGTATCACAACAAGCACTAACATGGGGTCTCTAAAACAACTTAAGAATTATTACAATGCTTGAAACGTAAGCATACATAAAGTATCACACATTCATAACTTCTTTAAGTAGCATTATTGAGGTAGAAATAAATGGACAGGAACTGGGGCATACATCTAGCAAATTCTAATTCCATGACAGGGCTCCCTTTTGATTTAATGATTTAACCCCCACAAGCATGAATTTTATGCATTTCATGTATATCATTAATCTTAATTATGCCACTGATACAGAAGAACTGTCTTTAAAGTAAATTGCAGTTTGTATTCTAGCTTGTGTCCCAAAATTTATCAGTCTTGAGTAGTCAGTGAGTGGGAAAATACTTTTGCATTGAGCATTTGACCATAGGCTTATTTCTGTGGTGTTTGAAGCAAAATTTGATTAACATTCAGTATCCAAATTGACCAAAACTGAGATTTCCTTTTGCATGCTTAAGGATCTGAAACTGGCCACATTTTATTTTTGTATCAATGTTTGTAAATAGGTAAAATATACTCATAAAGTATTGGCATCAACCTTTTAAGTGAAGACGTAATTCTCCCCTAACTATGCTGTTCTAATGCCCACCCCATAAGAAGAATGATTGGAGATAGAAAATAGGTTTGAAGAAGAGGAGCTTGGTGTCGTACTGGGAACTTCAGCAAATTACTTAAAACACATCTAGCTGAATATTTACATTTCACTGGGATTATTGGACCAGATAATTTACTCTTGTAATTCCTTCAAAATCTGTACAGAGACTGTAGTTTTTTCTATAGTCCTTACTTTGTCTTTTCCTGAAAATACGTAGGATGGTAAGTAGACTCCGTAGTCCTGAGTGGAAATTTTAGGTTTTTTTTATGAAAATTGGCATAAAAGCTTCTAGGGAGAAGCGACCTATTCACAAAATTGTCATTTATTAGTCCTTTTCCTTTCTCATTATCAAGTTCATATTTCTTGAGAAGATTCCTTAATAACTGAGCATGAGGACAGGCAAATCTTGTTTCAGTTAGGGCAGAAGCGGGACAGTGGAAGTAAAAAACTGGCAGTGGATGCTTCTGAACTTTCTATGATGTATTGGTTTTGCTTAAACCGTAGTGTCAGTGAATGGGTGCTTGAATGGAAGTGTGAACGATGCAATGATGAGTTGCAGTGGCATGTGCACTCTCGGTGAGACCTAAGGAAGGCCTTTGAGTCTAAATGTCATTGCTAACTTTCTTCTACTCTCCGTGTGACTGTGAGGCAAACCTTTTGTTCCCTTTGAAGATAAATAGTAGTGTACGTGTCTGAGTTTTGCCTTATTTATACAGCATTGCCCTTTAGAATGTAGAATCTATTTCTACCCCAAATGTCATAGTAAAGGCGAATTCCCTGTATTTAACTTAACCATGTAAGTTTTATGCCTAGTAGCTTCTTCATCTCTTTTACTGTAGTAATAGTTTTTTCCATTTAAAATAAATGAGAGGTCCTTGATATGAAAGCAATCATCTTTTGTACAAAAGCTGCGGCAGTCATGATTTATCCAATAGCAACAGCTAGGAGGAATTTTCCAGTTATCCCTCATTGTGTGCAGTGCCACCATATCTTGAGTGAATATTCTAATCTAATAATGCCTCTGTTGTTAATGAGTACTTCTTAAAATAGCACATGATTCTGTCTTTCTTTCTAGCAGAAGGAAGTTTGTATGAAGGAAGCTTTGAGAATGAAGGAAGCATTTGCGGCAGTGACTCTACATTCTACCAACAGACAGAAGGTATGCTGCTAAAAACTTGTTTGATTAAAAAGCAGTCCTTACACTTTGAATTACTGGACAAGTAGCTTAGAGTGCTGGTAAGTCTTGTCCACAGATCCAGCAATATTTTGGCTGAACCATTCAGCAAGGCACTAAAAGTCTTTTGTTTACCATGCTATATCTTTCTCCAGCCTTACACCTACTGCATACCATTTCTAGTGTGATTTCCTTAATATTCAGGTTTTGTTATTTCTTTCCCATTTCCTTTCCTATGCTCATATATTTTTTTTTTCATTCTCTTTCTTATATTCTGTTATTCCTGCTTATAGGAACTTTACAAAATTCCTTTCAATTATTCCCTTCGAACTATTTTGCTACAGTCTAAAATAAGCAACATAAAAAATACTAAATGTTTTATTGTATCTAAGATTTACATTTAAGAAGACACTTAGAGATTGCAACAAATTTCTCTGTCTTAAGTTTTTTATTTTACTGTGCATGATTATGGATTGAGGAAATGACATTTTCATGAACAATTTAAGATTTGAATATATGTCCAGAATATGAGTCTGAATTTTGGAGCTCATTATGCAAAATATGCATATATAAAGAACATGGTGGTTTTATCTTATTCTTCATCTAGGGCACAGCATGATGGATACCCTTGCTGTGGCCTTACGTGTTGCAGAGGAAGCAGTGGAAGAAGCTATTTCTAAGGCAGAGACCTACAGTGACAGCCTGGTAACACTTCAAAAAAAAATGTGTTAATTTAAATAGGACAATCATGTTTCTTTTAATATGGGTAGTGGTACAAACCAACTAGATAAAAACATGAAGAAGTAGTGACTATGTCATGATATTATAAAGAGTTGGGCATGGGTTTTATGAACTGGTATCCAAGATGCACATTGCATTTCAGAAGGTGGTATGCACTTTAAGTGCCTGTGATTTCTTCCCCCAGTGCCAGTAGGGCGTATTACCCATTTCCCGATCTATACATTTTCTGTGGGAAGACTGTTTTTATGTGATTTCAGCAAATACAGATATCCATTTTCATGCAGGACAAGCAGAATGAAGCTTGTTACTTGCAGGAGCACAAGGAGGACCTCATAGAAGAGCTGGCCACAACCATTGTGCAGAAGGTATGGCATGCTTTTTTTCCCTAGCTTGTTTAATAGCCACATTACAATGTTTTACAGCTCAAACTCAGCTAACAACAAAAAGAATGACACCAACGTAGAAAGTAAAGTAAATGAACTATGACAATATAGGCTCTATCAGCTATGTCTGACAGAGATCAGTTTATAAGTAAGATCAATCCAGTGCCTAACCTGATGCCCTACATGCTCAGAGCTGAGAGGTGCCATTCCCTGAGGTTTGTGATGTCCTTTCTTGGAAGGGAAGTCCCTTACTGATGGAATTTTACATCTGTATTTCACTTCCCCACAGGCACAAAATTTTCTAATGTCAAGAGGTGTGGCTCTTGACCATATACATCACTTCCCAAAAGACATAAAGTTTGCCAATATAAAGAAGTGTGACTTCTGACCATACTCTCTACTGAACTCTGCATCTGCAATATGTTCAAAGAAAACATCCATCATTAACACATAATTCTCTTAATGATGCTGCCAGAGAGACACTCAAAAAATCACAGAACCCTTGGCGTGTCTAATTTCTGTCTTTTCACATAAAGCTCAGTGTTCTCCCCACCAAGCTCACAGTTGGCAGAATGAAAGGGCTAGTGGGAAAAAATATCACTTGTCTGGACAAGTAAGTAAGGCAAGATGAGCACAAACAGAGCACTGTTAAGCTCCTGTGATCAATACAGTAACCACTCCACTAAGTCTCCTTCCGTGTGAAATAAGCTAGGTGCCACATCTTTGGATGGGCTGTGGCGTTTAAGTGTATGGATCACACACCAGAAGAGGAACATGTTGTTTATAAGGCTATCAAGAAAAAACAGAAGAGCAGCAGCTCACTGGAAGATAATCTGCGTTCTTTTTTAATGGTGATGTTATATCAGTTCTGTTTATTGGGTCTTTCATAGTCCAGAGCGTATCTCAGCCGAGCTTGAATTGCTACCATTTTTGTCAAGAGCTGCCTAACAAGGTCTTTTATGCCATAGTATAATGTTCTGTAGCTATTTTATATTTGAGTTGTGGCAATGAAGTGCAGCAGGATATAATCTGTCACTGTAGGGAGACGTGATCTTTCTCTCTCTCTTAAGATGGTGTAGATTTTCAAAAATGAAAACAATGTCTAGAGACCTTAGACCTCATTATTTTCACTAGAATGTGTCTGCATGTCTTGGGAGCCTTTGAAAGTCCCCTTATATCTAGTATTTTATGTTTCTTGGCAAAAAGTCTTGTCTGAGAAAGTACTTGACACTTAGATGCTGCTGAAGTGTTACTGTAGCAACAGGTTTCTAGGTTTGTGTAATTCACCTATGGTATTCCTGCAGGCAGTGTTATATATTGTATCGATGTTAATGTGCTTGCAAGGGGTAGGATTTCAGCTGAGAAATCCTTGCATGAGCTACAGCAAGACCAAACGGAAAGTCAAATGTTTTTCCTGGGGAGCTTGCCTTGAGACAGGGTTCATCTAGATCTTCTCCATATGGCTCAGGCAGTATTTTCCGAGCAGCATTTTTCTGTCCCCTCCCACCCCATTTTCCCCCTACCCTGCAGATTATAAAGAAGCAGAAAAGCAAACCCGAGCAGGCCGAGGCCGACCTGGAATGGCCGTCCTCGCGGAGCAGCGGCCTGGCGTCCGTCGCCATCTCGGATCAGAGCATGCTGACCTTCCCGGGGAGCCGCAGGGGGTCCTACACCTTGTGGGTGAGTGGCACAGCGCAGCTATCCATGCTTTCTGGTGCACAAAAACACAAGATTGCACTCGTGGATAAGTATACTTGCTGCCTGGAATGGTATGTAGAGACTTGCAGAGAACAAGCATTAATTCTATGTCTGGGCACACTGTCACTCAGTTGCATGCTTTCCTAGCATCCCATGGGCCATGGAAGTACATCACAGACCTTGTGTGGTTTTGGTGAGTGTGTTGGGGAGGACTAAGTTTGTGATATGAGCAGTCTCACTGTTTGATTTGAATGCTAGCAGGACTCAGTGCCTCAGTGTTTATTCCTCAGAACAGTTTTCCTGCTCACTTCACTTTTATGTATGACTTCGCTGAGTGTTATATTTTCTTTTGTATAAAGTTAGGTTTCTGTAATGTTTCTTTTTCTCCTTAGCCAGCTTACAGAAAACAGCCACCACCAGCAACAAGAAAGTAAACCCAGCTGCAGAGCACCATTTATGTCCTACACTAAAGAGTGTTTCCTCCTTCCACCTATTTCTCAGCACAATGTCTTTCCTGCTATAAAGCTCAGGAAAATCTGACAAGCTGCATTAGTAAAAGTTTTAAAAGAGCAGCGAGTAAAAAGAAATGAAAATAAGCTGTAGGTTTGAACAAGCACTTTGACAATCAGAGAGGAAAGACAGTGACAGATGAGTTAGTTCCAGTGCATTTCGAGACTGTGGTTTAAGCTGCTGCTCCCAAGTGTCCTGCTACTGTGCCAGTAACCACCTCTCCCCTGCTAAGCAGAACCACCAGAACTGAACGTGGGCTATGTCCTAGTTCCCAGCTAAGTTTGCTCACTTACACTCCCAGTGAGAACAGATTTATGCCAGAATATTGACTGTGGGCCAGAATTGCTGAGATACAGACTTGCATGCTAGTCCTCTACCTATCTGCAAAATGAAGGGATACTGCCTGTAATGTGCTGCTGTTAATAAGTGATCAGAAGTCAGGGTGAGCGTGATTTAAGTGCATTGCTCTGTCGCTCCTAGGCAAGTTGCTTGTGGAATATAAAAGCCAGGAGAGAGAGAGTTAATTTTGTATCTGACTCAAATTAGTTTTCTTTCTGAAGTTTAAGGACAGGACTCAGATGAAAATGCTGTTCAAATCCTCAGTCATTATACCAGAAGCCTGTTCTGCATTTGGAGAGTTAAGCTTGAACTCAACACCTTTTGAAATTCTCTTCTGAAGTAACAATTTAGTCTTGATTTTTTCACCCGAGGGAAGCTCACTGGTTTGACTAATAGTAGACTTTGTGAAAAACACTGAAGAAGCAGAAAAGTGACACTAAGGTGTGAACAACTTCAAAACCTCTGTAGCCATCAGTCAGCACTAGACATCCAGATGTGTACAGTATTTTATAAGGACTCTCTACATCTGTACAGGGTCTTTTGCCACATTTGTCACTATTTGTTCCAATTGTCTTCCCACATTGCTTTAAGGAACACAAATGAATTTGGCCATCTTCTGTGCATTGTTTCATATCTCCCATAAACTTAGTTTCTGCCTTTTGCCTTGCTAGGATTGTGTTATTGTATTCTTTTCTCCTTTGAAGTGTGTATGTGTTTATTTTTGCTTAGCTTTGAATAGAGGAGAATTTTGTTAGTATGATCAGACACCCTTGTAAAGGAAGTATAGCTCCGGTCACTCCCATAGCTAAGGTAGCTGCAGTTATGTTAGGCTATGAGATAGCAGAAGTAAGGTCACAGAACCTGGGCCTGCTGGAAAGTCTACTGAAAGGCAGTTTGTGCAGAGCAAATGCAGAGCACTTACAGCCTGCTTGATTCTCCTCAACAGTGCTGAAACAATTCAAATTCCTCTTCCTGAGCTTGCCTTCCATTCCACTTTGCTTTCATTCAGCTACAAATGGGAAGCATGCATTTGTCAGTAAATTTGCAGGACTAAACCACATTCTCTTCTGTATATCATGTGAGAAAGTTATCTTTCCTGCCAAAAGAATTGCAATTTTTTTTTCTTTTTAAAACAAAACTTAGCTTCTACAGAAGCTGGCAGAGAGGCTTTATGCCCATTCCAGGCAAAACTCCTCACTGCCTCCCAGGAACTCTTGAGTCCAAGTCCATAACAGCAAATCTTCCTGGATTCCACTACAATAAGTTTTCTTGGTTCCTAACTCATGACATTATGTTGACAAGAAACCCAAACTCTTGATTTGTGTATGTACATCCTAAAATTGAGCCATGTGTGATGGCTTAGTTTGGGCAGAGATCTGCCTGTAATGACAAAAACCTTTGCACACCACAGCTAACAAGGGGTCTGCTGCAATGGATTTATTAGCACAGTGTTCCTACTGTAACCAAGATTTTTGTAAACAGATGCATTGGCCACGACAATCCCAAGGGAAGGAAGAAGAAAAACAAGTTTTCGTTTTTTTCTATCAAAGCTATCCAAGGACACTATTACTGTGTCTGAGTTATGTATGTGAACCTGCTTCCCAATAAAGGTTTCTTAACTAGACCTTCCCCTGTTCAAGTATTTCTTTGGTACCAGGCTAACAAAATAGCAGAGTCAGGGTAGATTAAATAAAAAGAAAGAAAAACGTGATTAACAGAAAGACAGACAGGGGAAAGGGAGATAAGGATAGCAAATCTTAAGGCAGTCAGAATTGTATAATTTAAAACTGAAAATTTATCTTCGAGCAAATATTTTTATTTGTCTTCTGTGCACAAGATAATACATGTGCTTTTGCTAGCACAACGAAACTAGTAGCATATAACACGGGGCAGTTGCCTGCTGCAACACTGGCCTTTAGAAACCCATGTTTATTATTGCATTGCATTTTATTGCCAAAGTTACCTGCTTACAGTGTCAGGGAGTGCTGTAATAATCCCAGATATGACCTTGTGGTTTCATCTGCCAAGCAGTTTTCCTTTTTATCACAGCTATTTGCATGCAGCTCATCCATATCAGCCAGAAATTTCCAGTGGTCTCTGGAAGCCTTGCATTACCTCCCTGCTTTGAAAAAGTAATTAAATAAGTTAAACTTCCCCACTTCCCCCTCCCTAGTATTGATTGCTTAACAGCAGGACTGTGGTGTGCTAGTAGCTATAGACATTGTCTTTTCCTTTTTTTTACCTCTTAGATTTCTTTGAGATCCCTTGCCCAAGCTAAAAATAGTGAAACAGGGCTGAATATTTTATTTCCTCATCTCATAAAAAGAGATGGATGGCACCATCTGTTTCTCATTACCAGTAAGCAAAGGCTGTGCAGTGTTGGAATAGGAGTACAGAGCAATGGGTGGATGTTTCTCTGCTCTCTCAGTCCAGTTTGCCTGCCGTACATCACTGCCAGCCACAGAGCAAACGACCAGTTGGCATTTTGTATCCCATTTAAACATTGATGGAGTGAAGGCACCCTGGTGTGTTTTAAGTGCTGTATTAGTGGTCTTTATTTTACAGCGTAAAGATTGCATATACAAACAGAAGCTCATCCATAATTTATAGTATATGAAACAGCTAGGGATATACAGAAAAGGAGGATTTCATTAAATACACATTATGATGCACTTCAGGGGAAGCAGAAATATACTGGTTAAGCTAATTATAAGGTCCACAGTGTACTGACAGTTGTTTATTTTTTTCTTCTTTTTTATTTTTTTTTCTCCATTTGGTTTGTTTTAAAGAGGAGGAAGGTTCCACAAGCCTGAGGTCTAACACTGCTTTGGAAATCCCTGGAGGTTTTGCAGGTGCTCTGTACCTTTTTAGGTTTGTCTCAAACAAGTGCTTGAAGAAAACCTTTTTTGAGGAGGAATCCTGTTTAGCAGTCATGCAGCACAGTGAGAGAGCGATTTCAGATGGGGGAGGCATAGCACTGCAGGAAGCTGATACCAGCTGACATCAATTCCTACCTGCCAATGACTGCATCAGAAACATCATATTTATGTCTAATTAATACATGTGTCATGTCAGAGGGAAGATGGAGCTTTTAACTTTTATTTAAGAGGTGTCAGAAGGTTGCATGGCATGTATTGCTTCCGATGAGGCAGATGTGCATTCATCCCGAAGCCCATCAGCTGGATCCGGATGAGTTATTTGCTGTATTGTTTCCTTTGAAAAAAGCCAACTCCAGCACCATCTTCTTTGCACAGAATGGGAAAGAACAGTACATTTTGAAATGGAAAAGCACTTGGTGCTCTAAAAATAATGTGTCTTTTTCATTAATATTTATTGTTTGAAGATCCAACTTTCCCTAAGTACTTTCCAGGTTACAGATAATACTGGCATCTGCTGACTCCACAGGTGACACTGTAACATTGTAATCTCGCTGCAAAAGTGATCTGGATTTCAGATTAAGAAGGCTCTGTCCATGGTAATCTGGTTGATTTCCCTCCTTCCACTGCTGCAGAAGGATGGGGTTCAGCTAGTCTGTGATTCTGACTCAGCAAGTAGTGCCAGTTTTTAAGGCTCAAGTCACTAGATAATCAGTGCAAGGTTAAACATTGTCCTTTTCAAGCTGTTTGTATAGCTTGAGTTTGTATTTCTTCTTGAGATGTATCTCTAGCATAGGATTACTGATTTTTGGTTTCACAGTACTATCTGTGCACTTAACAAACTTCCAAGAAGACAGTTTTGGATGCTAGGTACATGATCGAGCCCATGCAGGCCCACATTCAGCTGGCTTGCACTTACTGTCAGCAAGCCAAGATAGGTTTTAAGGCATGAAAGAAAGTAGGAGAAAGGACAGAGAAGGGTGATCATTGTATAATGCTGTTTTCCAAATAATTAAGGTCATATGTTGTTCTTGCATCTTTATTTTGTTTTAAAGATGCTATCATCATACATTCCTGGGTATCACAGGATTTTCAGGTCTCACTTAAAACCTGTGATGCTCAGAGCTAGGCTGCCTGACAAACCTTACTTTATTTTTAGATTAAATCTGGGTGTATATTGCCAGAGGAAGAAGTAAATAAACACAGAGCACTTAAGGCTTCCTCCGGTGTTTGAGTAGGAGATACAGTGATTCTCTCTGATGGGTGAGTGCTGTGCTGAGCACAGCTTTGTAGATGAGGGTCAGAACAGGACATGAAAGGGAACTGAGACACCGAGAGATGGATTAAAAAAAAAGAATAGTTGTGTTTAGTGAAGAGTATTCACTTGAAAAAAATGTTGTATTTATGTGTAAGGCTGCAATTAGACCTGCAAGTGCCAACTCACCTCCTCCCCCTACCCTCTTATACACAAGCACTCTTCCAGAGGGGTGTGCTGGTAGCAAAGTAAAATCCTGCTGTCCTGCACCAGAAACAGGGATCTGGCTTTTGCTGTTGCCCAGCTTTCTCTTCTGCAAGTAAAATGGCAATACTGTCATCACAGGATACTAACTGAGCTCTCGGTGTCTTCAAACTGGGAAGAGTCTTCCCTGTTTGTTCTTAGTTTCCTTTGTTCAAGTTTTTTCAGGAGATGTCATACAATACTCGAAGGGTGGGAGGAGGGAAAAAGAATGGGCTATGGGTCAACATGTGAGGAGCAGTAATTGCTAAATGCACAAGGGTACCTTGTAAAGGCACTGCTTGGGTTACACCTGTATTGGTATATCCAGTCTCTATTCCACAAACTTCAATAGACTTGTTCACATAAATCCATTACATCAATCAAACTATGATATTTTATGCTCCTAGCACTTTCCTAAATTGTTAACCCCCTAAGTACAATAAAAGGATGTTTATACTCATATTCTGGAATCAATATGAAATATCCATTCTTACTAGCTTACAAATTCCTTGCAAACAAAGCAGTAGCAGTTTCACATCTGGGGCCATCTTTTTTTTCGTTTTTTTTTACACTATAGGTGATGGTGTAGAGCCACTGGCATGCCCACCAGCAACGGGTTTATTGAGGAATAACCTCTTGTCTCTCTCCCTTACAACCCTTCTCCCATCTGCATAATCAAGGTCAGCTAATCCAAACTGAACCAAAATAAAAGTGCACCCAAATGTGGCTCTACTGCACAACTGTGCAATTCATCCTGCTAACAGACCCATTCCTGATTAGCTAATCATTATTTTTGTAGTCTTTTTAGAGGAACAGTGCTTTTAAAGGAATCAGATGTGGAAGAGACCAGTAGAAGGATGGAAGCAATCCAGTGCAGCCAGGATATGTCTGTGCCACTAGCGAACAAAAAGCCAGCTTGGGTAGACCCCAGAAAGACATATGTTCTAAGGCTTTTGCAGGAGAGGGACCAGTCATCTTTGCTTTATCCTAGCCTGCTGTTCAAGGGTTTGCCATGGTGGCTGGGATATCCACAAGGGGTGGTTAAGAGGGAATTTTCTTTCAATTGAGTGTGAAAATCTTCTATTCATCTGCCTGTTCTTGCCCTTTTTCAGAAGGTTGTTAACAGATCCTTTGCCACGTACAAGATTAACTAAGGAACAGATGCTTGAAACCCTTGGTATTTCACTCCCACTGCTAGATGTCTGGACTGCATACATTTGAGCAGAGCGCAAATCACTTCCAGGATAAATAGGCTGTGGCAGAGTGGCACCATTTGCAAGCTCATACTGTCTCCTTCCTGGTGTGGGAGTTCTCTTACCAAAGGATGCATAAGCTGTTGGTGCCTAGGGACTGCTACTGTATTTGCTGCCAGACCTGCTGGTTCCGTCTCTGCATTGATTATATTCACAGAGCACAGCTGAGAAAGGGATTTACTGCACCACCGTCAGGCATAGCTGCAGAATTTGCAAGCGGGGAGAGAGGGTCGATAAGGTTGCATTTAAGTCATCTGAGTTTATTCACCAGTTCTAGGTTGATTCCCTGAAAAAACAAAATAGTCCTCAAAGCCCAGCTTAACAGCTGCCGCTCAGGTCAGAGCTTGCACGGCACGGGATTCTGCTGCCCAAATCCGGAGGTGCCTGCCCTCAGCGTGGGTGTTGAGGTCCTGCAGAGGCTCCTACGGTGGCGACCCTGCAGCTGCCTTGTGGCACCCGGGGCTCTCAGTCCCTCCGGAGCCTGGGAGAGTGCTTGATCTATTCCAAATAACTGCAGAACAAATTATTGTTTTACGAGTTATACCAGACTGAAGCATGATGTAAGGGTGGAAAGAGGGTGAAATAGGAGGGAAGTGAGTGAGGGAAAAAACATGCGTGATCCAGAATATCTTTTCTAAAGTCCCATCAGATGCTTTTGGGACCTATTTTGAATTACTATTTTGGCTTTTCTTTAGGAGAAAGAGGAATTACCCATACTTTTTCATCTTTTGGTGCAAAATCTTCATGTTGTCTCTCTAAACAATATGCATACATATAAGGAAGTTGTTCAAGGTAAAGAATCTACAGATTATCAACATTAGACTCAATATTCACTATTGGGGTTAATAAAGTTGTTCTTTCTTTTGGTTATTTGTTTTGTTTTTATTTATTCAGTGTTCAGAAGAGTGAACGTGTAAATTGTTATTGATAGAAGATGGAATATTTATGTTTATTAAGTAATAGAAGATGGGATTACTTTTTATTCACTCCTTCCTTCTTTAATCTTCAGAAACTACTTTATCTTCTTTTTAATTTTTTTTCTTGAAGGCCATCAATGAATTAGATGATTCCTTTTAGTTCTAATTCAGTAAAAAATGAAGGCTGAGTTCTACCAGACATTATAAACTGTGCAACAGAAATGCCTGGAGAGCGATTAATAAAAAAAAAAGGATAATAACGTGTCTGGAATTGAAACAAACGCCTCACCAAGACAAGGTGCCACTAGGCAGGATTTGGTGGGGAGCTCACCTAACTCAAGTGTTTGGAAATGCCTGCCAATACCCCAGCTATATTTTGTGAGCCGTGCTGCACTGCCCAGCACTCCAGCACGCAGCAGGTGCCTCTGTGGCGTGTGTGCCGAGCACAGCAAATGATCCGCGGGGCTGCAGTGCCATCTGCTGATGCACCAATCTCCTGCAGAAACCAGCAGCGTCCAACTGTGAACTTACAGGGCAGCCTTGTCATTTGTAAACACATAAATACACCTAAAATAGCACTTGGCAAACGGATTGGGGGTTTTGTTCACTGACGAAGGAGAACTTCTGGTTAGGAAATATGCCAGGTATCTTTACCTCCTTTCTTGACATCTCAGGTCTTTATAAATCAAAACCGAAGTTCCTACATTCCTGCCTTCTTTTGAATATTGTATCTAGGCTCCTGTATTTCTTTGGATGCTTTTGGTTCTTGTGCCCTGAGATCTTGCTGCAGTCCAAGCATGTAGACAATCAAGAAAACTTGAGGGATGTGGTTCCTTCATTTGGTCAGTAAAAATCCCTTGTTCCAAAGCAAACCGATCCAAGAGCCTATCAGGGCAGCTGGTCTTGCCTCCAGTACTTCCGTGCATCCATTCACAGGGAAATCACATGGAGCGTCAGCCCCCAGCCAGGCTTCTCAATCCTGTTCCCTTATTTTCAGTGTTTTGCTTCCCATGCAAATGTCCCCAAGGGAAAGATGTCCCCTATGGATCTACAGATGGGCTGTTACCTCTGTGAAGAAGGGAGGCACTGATGCAGCACAGTAATGTGTGCTTCTGCTGCCTGCACAGGTCGGTGCAGCAGTGAAATCAGCCCACAGGGAAGTGGGATGTAGCCCATGCTGCAGCCGTAGGGCTGTGGAGTTAGTGGTGCTGGCTCAGTTTAAGTGGATGCAGATGTGCCAGCCAAGATTAGGGCTCTTGCTGTGTAACCTCACACCAAAGAGCTAACTTTCTGGCTTGCTCTTTATTTGCAAAAACAACAAAAGGGGGTCTTGGGGTCATTTGCATTTCATATAGAATCATGAGTTAGGCTGCTAATTGATTGGAGATAAACTTGTAGACAAACATTTGGTTTTGTGCTCTGAGAAATACAGTCAATTTAGACTGGTTTGTTCTCATGCCAGGATATGCTTCTGTCCTGTTCCTACACCAAGCTTGGCTAGTGACACTCCTTTTTTGTGTCATTATCAGAGCTACCAGTGATTTGAACTGCTCAGAGATGAATGTTTATGCTTTCTTTCCACCTCTGCTTGTCTGAGTAAAACACGATTCGACTATCTGTCCCTCCATCCCTATCTAAAATTAACTTTCAAAACAAGAAATAACCTAATCCTCTACTTTTATTTATTCTTCTTAACTGGAGCTTATTAGAACATTGGCACTTCTTGATCATTTCAGTCTCTCCAGATACAAGAAGTACAGAGAATTGCAAATGTAGTAGTGAAAAGCGCAAGTTCAACAGTCTTCCTTTTTCAGGACTAAGTGCAGGGGTGCAGCCAAGCTATTTTATCATGCCATTACTTTTCTCTCCTTGAGCCTTCTGTAACATTGAACCATCCTCAGTGAGAAAAGGTGGTACTTCTAGCAGAGCAGTCCAAGACAGATTTTTGTCAAAAATTCACACAAAGTGTAGAAAAATAATGAGGATGGCCTCAAGCCAAGCTTTAGCAGCACCAAAAGCTTTACCCCTTGCTCTGTTTCAAATGGATTTCCTGGGAGTTAGCAGTAGTTCCTGGCTAATACCAATTTCCTGCTCCACAGAGACCTTGCAGAAACTGTGGAGAGCAGTTTCCCTCTGATCTGACCCAAAAGCTTTAGCACACGATTTTTAAAAAATCAGCTTTTTGCTAGATAAGCTTGTTTGGTTGAGCTAATTTCAGATCCTAGGCTACTACACCACGTGGGACTGTGTCCACTTTCTTTTCTGTGCTTCCTTGTTTTTCAGCCCTTTTCATCCTTCAGGCTGTTCATCTTTTTAAATCCTTCAAGCTGTTGTGTCTCTCCTAGTCCTTCTGAAAGCTTTATCTGCCCTTTAGTGCCGACGCACCTGAGCTGGCTTTAAATTGCTCGGGCACTGCTGGCCGCGTCTTTGCTGCCAAAGCATCAGCCTGGGGGCAGGAATGCCCAGCTCCTTCGGGAAGTTGCACAGCCCATGCCAAGTTCTGCGTTGTCAGGGTAAGATGCTGGCACGTCTTAGAGGAGTCGAGAGCAAAGACCAGGCGCTGCCATCACTGCGATGGCATCACGTTACTGTGACGTTTCTGAAATGGTGAGTAGGCACACAAGAAGCTGCCATTTAAACAAAACAGGAAAGCTGTCAAACATACAGATTTTACAGAACAAGAAAAGCATGTAACTCTCATTGTCAGAGTCTGGGTTATCATTTTACAAACTATTTAAGTACTTTGTGATATTCTTCTTCTTTAAGATCCAGTTCTTTGAGTAATAAGGGAAAATAGATACTACTGATGGAACTGTAGGCTATTCCTTCTTCTGGGATAAGCATCTATTATCTCTTGTGTTTGCAATATGTACATGGAAAAAGAATGTGCCCTGAGAGAATATTCACGGTACTGTGAAAACAGTGACAGTCACAGCAGCTTGCTGCTTCCAGTATGTAACAACTTCACCACAGAGATTTCAAAAGGTGAATCAGACACTGGACCTAATTTACTGAAAGCATGGCAAGTTTGGTAGTTCTAGCTTTACAATGAAGTGAAGTGAATCACAGCACATTTAAAACTCATCAGAGTTCAGGTGGCAAATCTGTGGCAGAACTATTTATATTGTCCACACATCCTGCCAGGATGAAATCAAAGTTCATGAGCAAATCTCCTGTAGTGAAACAATTTATGTACCTGTGTGCGTTGCATTAAATTATTTTGTTTTATTACTTTTTCAGGGTTAAGAAAGATTCAGATGATCTTGATCATCTGAAAGATTTAGTTTAAGGTTTGGAACAGACTAAATATAAACTTGAATATAGCTGGCTTGTAAAAGTGATACACCTGAAAGATACCCTGTAGTAAAATTACTTTGAGCTTGTTGTGAATAGTTTATATCACTAAATTTAAAAGGAAACACTCCAATGTGTCATATTAGGACCTGTGTCTTTGTATGGACAAGATTAACAAAGTTGTGCAGTCATTGTAGTTACAGAAAATATTTGATTCTAGGGCAATAATTCTGGCTTTTCTTCATGAATTCGGAAGCCAAACTAAACCCTTGTGCTTAATTGTGTTTCCCTTTACTGCTGAGCCAAGGATACAGGAAGGTTTGCAGTTAATTAAATCTTCTGGCATAGTACGTGGGTCCCACAGAGGAGCATTTCAGATGAGAGGAGGTGCAGCCAGAAAGTGGAGTAAGTGTGGCTTTCGAGCCAGCAGGGCTCCGAGCAATGCTTATGCTGTCCTGGGAATTGAAGGGACTTGAAAATAGCTGAAAGTTAAGTTCTCCTTTACCTCACCTGCACCAGTGCAAAGTGGGCCTCTGATACAGGCAAAGACTCGCCCTTTTGAGAGTAACAGATTTAATTAATTTGAACATCAGTGAAAATGTACAAGGATTTGAGAGTGCCAACTTGGCCCGTGCAAAGCAGCTGAGCCATTTGAAAACTGGCATATACAGTCTTCTACTGACTCTGCTGGGAAGGCAGCTTGACTCAAGCTCTGTAGCCTTGTTTCTAGAGCTACGTATGTGATTTGATATCCAAGTGTGAGTTCTCCTGAAATCAGTTGGACCCTGCCAGCTTTCACAGCTTTTCTAAAACAGGCCAAATTTAAATGTGTCTTGTGTAACTGACTGACTTCTCTGTGTTCATGTGCACTTCTAGTCAGTAGAAATCAGGGCTGATTAACAATCACAACAATATTTTACCTTATTATGCCTTAAATGTGACCCTCCTAGAACAAAACAGATGTGCAATTGTAGGCTATATTGAGTTCATTAGTAAGACTGCATAGAACTGCTCAGCATATTCGGTGTTATGTATGTGTGTCCTAGCAAACAGAATTCTGCATTAAAATCAGTTGAGTTGCATATCTATTTCTGGGGAACAGGCTGTTTGTTTGCTTTTTTAAAAATTTCTAACTTCTGCAAATTGTTACACCAGATGGCCTGTTGAGCCAACAATAGATCATCATGTCTCACCACAATGGGATCCCTTTCTGGCCAACTTGAGTCAAAGCAGTTAGATATCTGTCCTCACCAAGCACATTCCCAACAACTTCACCGTAATTATTTCTCTCCATCTGGTCCCTGGTAGTATAAACAATTTCCTACTACTTTGCATAGCATCAGAAATGCACATAAATAAGCAATCTAATGCTGAAACAATTCTTTTGAATACATTAAATCCCATTTGTGATGTTAGCAGATCCCACACTTCCATGAGTAACTGAATACTAATTATGGTAAAGAGTTGGATAATTAACTATTTCTATTTTTAAATTACACTCTTTGGTTTTTAATCCCACAGAGGTCTCAGTCTGCATTCTCCCTGGCTAGTGAAGATATGGCCAGTAAAGGACAAGACCTTGCATCATCTGTGACCGAGGCTCTTCGGAGGCAGCAAAAGGGACAGTCCAGGAAGCAGAAGGAACGCAAGCTCTCTGCATTGCCCAGCTGGAAGAGTGTAGACAGGCTAAATGAAACAAGTAAATATTTCTAGTACGAATAAGATTCTTTTTTTGGTTCTCACTCACATGGAATAAAAACAACTTAAAGCAAGGACCTTCTTGAGGGTGTTTCTGCTGACCTCTGTGCTTTCAGAGGTCACATGTAAAATCTATGTTTGATGTTGCTGTGTCACAATTTCATTGGGCTATGTCATTGCTTATCTTAACTTTCTTAAAAAAAAATTATTCAAAATTTGGGTCTTTGTAAAGTTGACTTTGGACTGTTACAAAGTTTAGGCAACTAGTTTGGATACATTTCAGAGCTTCTAAGACCCAAGAGCCCAAGGGCCCTTCTTTGCCATGGATAATCTGTCCTCTAGTTGAAGGAGTTTGCAGCTGCCCATTGTATCCCTTCTGTGGCACAGGGTGACTTTTCATGAGGTCACATGGTGAGCTAGTCACTGAAATAATTCACATTTAGAACTCCTCCTTGCAACTTTATTTTCAACCCTGACGAATTCGCAAATGGAGTGTTCTGTGCAGCCCTACTCACTGGTGCTTCCAGACTAGTTTGAGGAAGCTTTATGAGGAGGAGCTTCACAGAGCAGCAGCTTCCCTCGATTTGATCTCTGTCATCATGCATTATGTATGTATGTAAATATGGATGATGGATGGTGAGCAGCTTTCCAAGTCAGCTCCACTCCTGAATCAGCACCCTGGGATAGAGTGCAACTCCCTGCTTACTTCTAGATGACATAAAGACAGGTTGTCGTGGGAGAAGATAGCAATGTAAATAAGTATCTGAAGGGAGGGTGTCAGAGGATGGAGCCAGGCTCTGCTCGGTGTTTCCAAGCAATAGGACAAGAGACAACAGGCAGAAACTGATGCACAGGAAGTTCCACCTGGATATGAGAAAGAACTTCTTCACTATGCAGGTGACCAAGCGCTGGAACAGGTTGCCCAGAGATGCTGTGAAGTCCCATTCACTGAAGATATTCAAGAACCTGGATGCAATCCATGTGCAGGTTGGTTGGACCAGCTGACCCACTGCGGTCCCTTCCAACCTAACCCTTTCTGTGCTTCTGCAATTGTGGCTCCTGCTCTTGGGGTGGTCCTGTTTCTATTGCCTCTCTTGTTCTGGCTGAATCATTTGTGAGGCCACGAGAGTGTAGCACCAGGCAACTCCCTCACCAAAGAGTTGGTTAGTTTTTGCCCCTACAGCTGCACAAGGGGAAGAGCTGAACTCGCTGCAGCAGCATTCCCTGGCTCCAAGTGTTGTCATCTCATGACAGAATCTGCTTGTTCTTGCTTCTTCTCTTGTAGCAGCTGTAGAACCCATCTGACCCCTGTAGCACATTGGTTCATGAAGCTGTACAAGCAGAAAACTTCTCTTTTGTGGGGTGAGTTCACTGGTGCTGTAACTCCCACAGCTGCCTCACTACCCACTGGCAAGCAGAAGCAGTCAAAATGTGTGTTTGGGTTTGGTGGGGACCAGGGATTGGGGCTACCCATCCGTGCAATTTGTTTATCTGTACTGCCAGTTGATAATTGGAGAGACTGAAATTTAGACAATTTCAATACTTCTCCTCCCCCTGAAAGAAATTAATATTAAAGTAGTACTAAAATCTAATTTAACCAAGTATGCATTACTCTGTGAATTTTTTAATCAACCCACTGTGAGAAGTGTTTTTCTCCTGGGCATTTTGGTGGAAGGCCTATTTTCAGTAAAGCAGTTAATTTGGTGCCTAAATTTAAGAACCCACTTGAATCCCATTGCATTCAACTGTTGAGCAATTTAACAATTGCTTAACCACAGCAGAACAACAAATTGACCCAGTGTCTTTTCGGGTGCTCTACTCAGAGGATTGAGCTAATAGTAAATAGCTGATTGTGCTAATATCTGCAAACATGGTCTTATGTTGTAATAAACAGATTTGTATTATGATACAGGAAACAAGAGAAATCTCAACCAAAACTTTGGTATATAGTAACATCAATGGACTTTTTAGGCATGTAGCCAAAATGTAGTTCACAATTCATTTTGGTTACAGTTCGTATTGGTTTAAATGGTGACTCAAGAGCCAAATTATGATTGTTATATGCCCTTTTTCCCCCCTTTATCAGTAGTCTTACAATGACACTTCTTAAATCTTTTTTCCCTTATCACATGGACGAATTATAGCTCATGCCCAAGGAATTGTGTGCAAAATCCATTTTTTCAAGTAAGTGACTTCATTTTGAAAAATCAGGAAGGGAGCACTTGACATTGTAGAAGCTGGGATAAAACTGAGTCAGCTTTCTGAATATAGAGTTCTCAGTGGCTTTCTACCCTGTTTGCCCTTTCAGATGTAATCAACTACTATCCTGTCTTTTCTTCAGTTAACTGAGGTTGGTTGACTGATTCTCATGTGGTGTTGTTAAGTACAGTAAAGGGATATGGTTTGGGGTAGAAAAAAAGTTTGTGGCTCCCCATTACCTTTGTGTAATGTGGTGCAGCTGAATTCAATTCCTGTTGGAGATTTATATCCTGCCGAGCTATTGGCTTTGTTTGAAGGAATGATATTTTACGGAAACTTCTTTCTCCAAGAGAGCCCTATACTTAGATTAGTGAATATAGTTGGGAAAAGTGAACAAGCAGAAGTTTCCTACGCTTGATAGCTTGTTTGGGTTTTTTCCTCCAAAATCAGGGGTTACAATAAAGAATTATTAGTTCTCCTTACACACCTGACTTCAATTATATCCTTGGTTGTCACTACTACAAGAAAACTAGTATCATTTTGATTTCCTTTTAAGCAGGAATAAGAATTGTATTTTCTCAAGTTCTCTGAATTGACTTTAAACTTAGTAAGTGAAAACAAGCCAAAAGGATTCAAATGAGTAAGAAATGCAAAAGTTGTCATAAAACTCTCATAGCTCCTAAGTTCAATTATCATGTAATTTTTGTTTTGTTTTTTGTGGGGATGTTTTGGTGGTGGTAGTGCACCTCAGACTTTTTTTTTTTTAACTTAAGCACGCCTGACTTCATACTAATATTCGTTATGAACAGTCCCAGGGAAAAAGTAATCTTCTTGTCATCCAAGTATTTCTAACCATCTAATGCAAAATGCCTAATTATATGCTACAACAGACCCAGATATTACTGTATCCATTTAAAAATAGTGATGTTCTGCTTACATTTTGAGAAAACTAATGGTTTATATTAAGTATTTCTATGGGTTTCTGAAAATAACAAATTTAAACCCATGGAAGGAATCCATAAGTCTGAAAAGTTCATTCAGTAGGCTGGATTACTGTGTAAATCTGTGGGATTATATATTTATTCAAGTGCTGCAGAAGGCAGAGTCATCACACATCCATATTTCCCGTGAGGGGAATTTTCAGTTTTGATTGGAAATTAAATCTAAATGTAGAAGAAATGTAGTTCTCAGAGTTATCAGAGTTGTACTGCACTTTCTGACCATATTTGTGACTTTTTTTGGTTTTTGTGTTGGAGCTGTAAAACATACTCTGAAAATGTGTAAGAATACAAGAGCAGCAGTGCTTGTGTCAGACAGAAAGCTCATTTAGTATTTTGTCTGCGGTACAACAACCACAGCAGCAGCAGCAGCCGCAGCCATAAGCAAGAATCTAGGAGAGATTAGGACAAAGCAAGTATTTTTCATATTGCCTTTGAGTAGGCTCTGAACGTCTAGAACTTTCAACTTAATGACTATCTCAGCTAGAAGTGTTTTTATGTTTTATCACGGATAATTTCAAGCATCCAGAACAACCTTAGGCAAGAAGCTCCATAGGTCTGGTATCCAATGCATCCCACTTTTTTCTTTTGTTTGTTTAGAACCTTGATTTCTCTGGCTTCATTTCATGTCCTCTAGTAGTTAGGTTGGAAGAGATTCCCCCATGTCTTTTAGCATGTATTCTCTCAGTCTTCTCCAGATGGCAGAGCTCTGGCTTACTTAATCTTTCCTTGAATGGACACCATTTCAGAACCTGGTACAACCTTTGTCGCTCTTCTCTGATTCTTTTTCCATCTTTCCTTTTCAACATGGGGGACCAGAATTGCACACGGAATCAAAGGCATTTGCAAAACTCAGGATTTATACGTGTCTATATGCTGATGTTCCTTCAGTCTTTCCTAATAATGCTTTTAGAAAAAAGCTTTGGTCCAAGTACTCTCCCATTTTAGTCATCATGATGACTTAAAGTGGTGGCTTCTGAGTAGTGGGGCAGCTTGGCTCTCAACATGGGAGAGTTCGTGTGGCAGCAGCACTTGCATTTGTCTGTTAGTTTTGTTGAAACTTTCAATCTGTGGCAAGTAAAAGCAGCCTTCCACAGTGTGATCACAGTTGTTCTTGTTTCCTTTTCATAGGCTCGCCGTCTGTTTTCCAAAGCACCGATGGAAACTGGGTGGCTTTGCAGAATGTCGCTCTGCCTCGTCCTCGAATGCTTGCCAAACCAAAGAGTCAGGTGTTCAAAGCTTTGGAGAATGAGTCCAGCATTGTGTCTGCCTATGACGAGATGGGCTCGGACAGCGAGGATGACTATGACTGGAATGTGGCCTTGAACAAGCTGCGGCAGAGACCTCGACAATTGCCAGACGACTTCTATTACTCCAATTCCCAGTACGGCACTGAGTGGGTTTATGGCAATGATCAGTACCAGGCAGTGACCTCCCCCTCCTCTGGGTTATACACCAACACTGAAACGGTGTTCTCCGATTCGGAAACATCTTCAGTAAACTCTTCCCAGGAAGCTAAAGGACCTAGCAAACTTCTCTGGTTGCAAAGCAGAACTCAGAGTGATATGCCCAGAATGGAAAAGAAGCACTTCCATGGAGAACTAGATGTAAATTTCAATCCACAGGCAACTAGCTTGGAGTATTCGGACAGCAGTGAGACTGAAGAAGTCCATTATGATTTAGAAAAGAGATCAAGAAGGTGGAAGAAAAACAAAGCCATCTCTGAAGACTTATGTGAAGAAAAGAATCAGGCAAAAGCCAACAAGATGAATTTAAGTCAGGTAATTGTGTTTGAGCTTACGAAATGCATTCTCAAAAAGAGCTGGGCAAAACTAATTAAGCTATGCTGGCTTATGTGAATCATGAGTGGGAGGTGGGCTATTCTTGCAAGCTTTATCTTCCTCATGTCTCCTAAATGAGAAGAAGAAAAAGTAGGGTGTTAGATAGACAGGCTTTGCCTTTTTCTCAAATAGGCCACTTTCATCTGATCAAAGACATTGTTAATGTTGCAAAATACAGTGCTCTTAAAAAAAAAACCCTCAGGATTTGTCAACAGCTAACAAATGTTAATTAATCACTTGTTTTGTTGTGCTGGAGTTTTTTTTAACTTCTGTTTTCTTGGTATAAGAAATTACTCGTATGCCTGGGATTCTGCTCTGCAGTGTCTGCAGATGTTCTGGTAACTTGTCCAGTTCCATTTCCCACGTCTTACCCATCTTAAATCCTGAAGCTGCATCATTGCTGCAGCAGAGTAATGGGAAGCCTGAAGCAAGGAGCTGAGGGCTGTCTTCTCCCTGTGCCTCTGACTACGAGCAGCCTGATTCAGTCTTAAAGCTATCTGACCAAATTTAGGACGCCTGGAATGGTTCTTCTTTGCTTAAGCTACTAGCCTGTATTTGCTATAGAAAAACATCAGTACAGCTGATTGTAAATCAATATTAGGGTTCTAGGATTTCAGCAGGGCTTTAATGCTGTGTGTCATTAATTCTGTATCCATTCCATCTGCTTTTAGGACAGTGTGGGTGTTTGGGGTGTTCTGTACTCGTATTCATCTATACTCGTGTCCTCATATATTTATGATCAGCAGTTGTTGAAGGGGAATATGATGTATTATAATGTGATCTGACAACACATCAGTGGCCATTATTGACTTCTTAGAACATCAGGCAGAATTACAAGGCTTTACAGGGACTGCACAAAGGCCATATCTTGTACACAGACTTCTGCATTTTGCTTTCTGGCTTTGTGTATTTGTGCCTGATCTCTGTGTGTCTGTATTCATATTGTGGCTTCCTAGTCGCAATAGACAATATGAGCATGGGAGATCAGAGCTCACAGAAAAGGTCCTGGAGACATTATAGAATCACAGAATCATTTAGATTGGAAAGACTTTTAAGATCATCGAGTCCAGCTGTTAACCCAACACTTCAGGGTCCACCACTAAACATTGTCCCTAAGTGCCACAGCTACACATCTTTTTAATACCTCGAGATGGTGAATCAACCACTTCCCTGGGCAGCCTGCTCCAGTGCTGGATAATTCTTTCTGTGAAGAAATTTTTCATCATATCCAATCTAAGCCTCCCCCACGTTCATCCAGGTGAAGCCAGAAAGGCCAGGTGCTTCCCAAACATATGTGATGGCACCCTTTAGC
This sequence comes from Platysteira castanea, assembly GCA_013397175.1. Classification (NCBI taxonomy): domain Eukaryota; kingdom Metazoa; phylum Chordata; class Aves; order Passeriformes; genus Platysteira; species Platysteira castanea. The sequence continues at coordinate 3,319,145 of VYXC01004103.1, read as the reverse complement.
AACTTAGTGTGTGCTTCAAAGTGCAGGTTGGTGTGGAAAGTGATTCTTCTTTCCAAATCTTTTGTGAGTTGCTTTGTCTCTTGTGACCTCTCTGTTGTGCTCTAAAGTGCAGGATTTGGGATTCGAACCCACTCTCCCCTTCATTTTACCCTTTAGGCTAAAGAAGGCTGTTCCTGCTCCCCTGCTCCCTAGCCTCAGTGGGGCAAGCAGAGGCACACTGCCTCCAGATCATGCCGGTGTTTTCAAAGCAGTGAAATTCTCAGTGTGAAGTTTATGTATGGGTGGGTTTGCATGTGTTTAGTTTGTGTTTGGGGACACACACACACACACACACAGAGGTGGCTGATTTGACAGCTGCTGCTCACATTTGTAGAACTTTGGCTCCAGCCTCTGGCAAGCAGGCACTGCTGGGACCAGGAATGGGCTGACTACCACAGTTTATAGCAAGGACGTTGCATGGTTGAACAATTCTTGGAAGCAAGTAAAATTATCATCTGTGTAAGGAACCTGCTTTAATAATGAATTAGCCAGACATCATTTATATGGCTTAGAAAAATGAGATTAAAGGGATGTCAGAGTTTCATATATTCCCCAGAGTAAGGTATTGATCTTGGTAAAATGATTGAGGCTGCAGCAGGCAGAGCCCTACCTATAAACAGTTCTACAAAATTATAGTGTAGGTGTGTGAAGAGCTGCAGACAGCACAGACTCAAGGAAGATTGACTGCGGAGTCTTAAACCAGGCATAGCTTTTCACATGATTTCTAAACTCTTGCTGAACCAAGATATTAGACACTGAATAACTGCTTATATGTCAACTGCAGGGAAGAAACACACTTTTTCAGTACTTTACTGCATTGCAATATAATCTAATTTTACTGCATTGTAATAATAAGATGATAATTTGTTAACCATTGTGTTTTCATCAGCATTGTAGAACAGGTTTTCAGTTTATCAGTCTAAAAGTTGGGGTTTCATTTTTAATTTTCAAATAGTGAAGGTTGCTTTCTTGCTTTCTACTCTCTAAGTTTCTCAGTGAGATGAAAACGAGCCCTTTTTCCCCTCTGCTCTGAGTCTAGAGAGTTGTAAACAGTTAATTTCTGGAAAAACTGCAGTAAATTCATAACTCACAACTGAATTTCAGTTTAAAATCAGGTATTTTTTTAATCAAGATCCAGTTCCTAGATTAGGATAATGCTGCGGCATGTTTTTTAAAACCTTATTTTAGACACAAGAGTGGAATGCTGACCTTGTGACTGAGAGAGAATTTTTTGCATAAAGTCTTCAGTGACCTAGAAGGGGAAACCTGAGAGTAGATACCAAGATGTACTGTATCTGTGGAATTTTTTGCTTAATGATGAGAAAAAGAACAAGCTCCTTTACTGAGTTGCTTTTAGAGATGCCACAAACACAGTCATGAAGCAAGATATGAAAGCTGTCCTGATAAAACCAAGGTTTTCCTATAAATAATTTCGGATTGCTTTATGTACCACAGAAGACTTACGTTTCTGTGGGGACTGAACTGGAAAGTGCAACCTTGCTTTTAATGATGATCATTTTTCAAATTGTAACTTTTTACAAGAAATGGACATTCGAGTCACTGATCTTTATCTGATTTTATTATTGATAGTTATAAAAATAGTTGATACTATTAGTAATAATAGTATTGATATATTGGCTCTCATTATCTTTTTGAGAGAAGGATATGATTGTTGCTTAATGTAGCAACAATCACAGAATGAAATTCTTATGTTTCTGATGCAAAGTGGAGGGGCTTAATTGCTTCAAGTGAAAGAAGTGTTCTCATCATGAGTTTGCTTCTTGGATCAGGAGACCCCACCTGTTAATTACAGCCCTCCTGCCCTGCAGCCAGGTAAGGTGTGAGCAGTGTCAGACTGTCTGTTCCCACGGGATGGCGCTGGGGATGTGTTCTTTGAAAACAGCTCCCTGAAATCACTCTGGCTCTTGTTGAGAAACTGCCTGCAAGCCTCACAATTCATGTATTCTCCTAAAAATTTTAGTTTCTGATTTTTGGTTTCCTATATGAAGGCAACTTTATCTCAGGAGTTTATTGTTTAACATGGATTTTGTTCTGGAGCCTTTTTTTTTTTGCATTTCATTTTTGTCCACTGTGATTACCTTGGCTTATCAGTGATTTCTGTGCAAGGATTCGGACACTGTATGAGTAAAGGTGTATTTCTTTTTTCATTGTCTCCTAAAAGACTTATGCTTGTGTAAAAACACTTGATTTTCTTTTAGTGAAACTGGGTTCATGGCTGTGTCAGTCTGCCAGGCCCTCACAGAAACTCAGTTTTCAGATAAAATGGTAGCCCTTTATTCTTGTTTGCAGATGTTAGCATTGTATGTTGCTGATAGATGCAAATGGGAATTTACACAATGTTTTGTGTACTGATACAAAAATGTCATTAAACTTACCAGAAGGAGTGAAAATGTGAACAGTAAAGAATAACAAAGTTTAATGCAGCATCTTTTAAGTAAATAATAATAGTAGTACCTTTCAATTTATTTATTTTTATTGTTGTCATGGCTGCTAATGCATTTTTTAACTTGTCAGTCCATGAAAGAGGTATAAGCTCCTCACAAATAGTTTGCTGCCACTATCTGAAAAGCCCAACACACAAGTCAAGCAGCGTACTATTAACAGAAACCACAAAGTGCAGCAGTGTAAGATACCATTATCTCTGCATGTGCACAGGAATTAACAGCTCTTGCAAGTGTAGATAACCCACCTGCTCATTTTAAGGAGGTTGGAAAGCTAAAAAAGGTGTAATACACATACCTGAGCCCAGCTGTAATACAGTCAATACTCTCAAGATGAGTCCTCCCCCAAGACAAAATGTGTATTCAAATCACAGGTTTACCTAATGTGGAATGGGACCCTCGGGTGACCAAGGCAGCTCATGACTTTCATCTGTGCTGGCAGACCTAGCAAAAAGGTCTTTAAGTTGCTGCCATCTGTGATCCTATGAAGACTGGTATTTTTTCAGGATCGAGAGAAGTTGTCATATTGCTGTTGGCAATATGGGTTCTTTAGATTAACTAGTGGTGCTTTCCATGGGTGTACATGTGCATTGCTACTCCAATAAAGCTGCTAAGCAGTTAAAGCTAAGCAGATCTATGTAAGAGGCCCCCAGAGGACTCATGCATGTCCTGCTGCACAGTGAAGTCTGTCACTACATCGGTACTGCAGCGAGGAGGAAGTGTGAGAAAATCCACTACTCTGGACTGCCAGCCTCCCTCACTGCTCCACTAGATTTTGAATACGTATCTATAAGCTTATTTAAACAAGATTACCAAATTTTTGTCTTTAGAAGCTTGATCTGCTCAAATGTCTGCATGGAATGGGATTTTCTTCTTTTCCGTGCAGACTTGACGTCAAGGTAAACTGTGCTCAATCTGCATCAGCACTGCTAGAGGAAGCCCACACCCCTAGTGCAGAGCTGTAATCCTAAACCAGGTGTTTTGGTATATGAGAGCAGGTTTTTGGAGGTACCAATTAAATAAATGGAGGTAATTAAAGTAAAGAGGGATTCCAGTAATTAGCTTAGACTAGATACCTAGCTGTAAATGGCTCAGTTTTAATGAGGTGTATCTTCACTAAACTATATTGTCATAAAATACAAGTGCACAGTCTAGATGTGCTTTCTATCCTATATATCACATAAATTATGATTGTTTCTCTCCTGGGTACAAATTGATGGACTGATTGATTCAGCAACAGCTTTCAGATTTTTTTTTATAGTAGTTTAGTGATTTGTGAGTATTGGTCATTAGGAGATTGTTGGTTTGGGTGTAATACTGATACTTGTACTGAGTTGTTGAGTGACATGCAAGATCTGTCTGAAAAAAACATTTCTTCTTGCAGTTTGAGGAAGCACCATTATGTCTATAAAAATAATTATAACTATTATTATTATTAAAAATAGAGTTTTTTAATTTGAAAAGGCAAAATACACAGTCTTTTGCACGTATATAAGAGCATATCATATTATAGAACTAAAGTGAAAACACACTGATTTGAAATCTTGTTCTTGATCATTGAACAGCTTTATAGCAGAAAAAGCTTCCTTTTAGTCTGCAAAAACTGATTGTTTGGGAAAAGAGTTTCAGCATAAACTCATGGTTCCTCTTCTATTGTAGCTCTCAAATTCTATTGTTTCTTCAAATCCTGATATTCCAAAAGGGCCTTCTGCATCCTGAAGGTGAACTATAAAGCAATAATTTAGTTGTGTAATTGATTGAATTGCAAACAACTGCAGACAAAAATTGTCCAGAACGCTGTGAAAGTGCTGAACACTACAGTGCAGTGTAGTGTATGAGAGGTGAGACCTGACATTATGAACACAATGTGTGAATCCATTAAAAGCAGTTTGATGGGTAGGGTTTGTGAGGGAGTGGGCAGAGTTAACATTTCCTGCGAGAGCTGGAGGTAATTGGTTCATCCGTAAACAGTGCTGCTACAGCTGCTCCTGGTGATGTATTTCCAAATGAATGGAAGAGAGAACACAGATTTTGGTCTCTCCAGCAGCGTCTGGTCTTGTCACAATATGAGAGCCTAAGGCAGACAGGAATAATTTCCTCTCTGAGAATTGCTCCAAATCATCCTCCTAGACCTGCTGAGATGTGCCTACCACTCTGGTCCCGGGCTGAATTCTTCATAGCCTCCTTCTGGGTGGTTTTGCACAATTATGCTCCATTTCAAAGTATCTGTCACTTTCAAACCCACCTAATTCCATCTTATTTCTTGGACTTGGCTGAAGCACCAAATAAACTATCTAATGATTCAAAACTTTCTCTCAGCAGTTAGCAGGCAGAGAACATTTCCAGAAGTCAGTTACCATTATAGGTGGAACTGGTTGCTCTGCGATATGCCTGTCTCTCTCCAGGGACTGTAGTGGAAATAAGGGCAAATTGGGTCCTAATCAGACAGCACAGATCCAGAAAATGAATTGATATCTACCTGGGCATTAGTTTTTAGAACAACTATGAGATATTCTGAGTTTTGTCAGCAAGGGCTGACAAAACTATCCCCTTTCCTCCTTCTTAAATGCTGGGCAGGCACCCAGCTAAACAAAATTGCAGAGACTTTGCTTTTCTTCTCTTCAGCTTCCAAAGTGAGGGACTTGTGGTCAAGTCTTTTGACTTTTAAGGATCAAAGAGTCGGAAAAGAAGGTGCTTGTGAAAACTGAGCTTATTCCAAGGAGGTTGGCCTTTGGAAAATAATCATCTCTCTAGAGGATCCGCCTGTGCAGATAATCAGTGGGAAAGCTGACAGTCTTAAGCAACATCATGTAACAAAAGAGAAGTTTTTCAAAACTTGTTTCCAGCAGTCATTAAGAAAAACATGGGTAATGCTGAAGACCAAGCAGTCAGGGAATGCAAGCACAGCTTTCAACTGAAAGCTGAACACAGCTGCCAGGTTACGGATTATTTCATTCCCACACCTCACTTTTATCTGCTCTGTGCCTGCGAGGGATGGCAGTGCTGGAAATGGGAAATGCCACTTAGGCATATTTCATTAGTTGCAACAGATACATAATGATCTTAATCGTTCCTTTTTAGGTCATATGAAAATAAGCAGGAATGATGAATATAATCCAGCAAGTGTTGGTTTACTGGCATTCCTTTTTTATCAGAACACTTAGTGTGCTTTCTTTTTAGCTTCCCTGCAGAATGATCATACCTGTAGTTTTCTGGGAAGCTGTTTGTTTTTTCTTTCTGTGCCTATGCAGGAATTCTATGTTCTTTTCTAATTTCTTTGTAGGATTTTGATGATTTATCAGAAACAGATATAAGCAATGAGGATCAGCACCATGATGTCAAGCCTGAACTTATGGAGGATGAGCTTAAATCCAGGTTATTTCAGCTTGCTGCTAAAATGAGTGACAAAGAAACATCATCTGGTGAAGAACAAGAGTCAGAACCTGGAACAGATCTGGAAAACCAGAAGGAGAGTTTGTCCTCAGAGGAAAATGGCAGAAGTATTCAGGAAGAGTTAAAGAGGGTAAGTGGTCATTGTAAAGGCATGGGAATAGTACTGCAAGAGTTAGAATCCAAAAAGAGAAAATTCTGGCTAGAAAACTGAACACAGTTGCTAAAAAAAGCTGAGGTCCTTTATACCAGTCTCAGCCTGAACCCCTTGCGTAGATAAAAGTTCAGTTAAGGTGTGTGTTCCTCTCTGTGAGGAACAGCCAGCCTGCAGCATCAATTCCAAGCAGGGAATTTAGCTTGTGCAACAAAACTGTTAACTGGATAATATTAATGTAGATATGTCAATTTATACTGGCTGAGAACTGGCTTACACTTTTTGATTTAAAAACATGTCCAGTTTTTCTTTTTTTGTCCTTGCTAACCAGACAGTTTAAGTGGTTTTTTCCATCCTTTTAATTGGAAAAGGATGGAAAGGAGAGGAAAGCTCCTCTCCTTTTAAGTATCATCTAGTTCATGCTGATGACATAGAGTCTTCTTTTGCCTCTCTATCAAAATATTTAGTGTTTCTTTAAAGTTTTCCAACACTGTTATTTTGTCAGCTAATAGGCTTCTGACAGTAGTAACATTTTCTAATGAAACTGAAATTTGGTGTCACTTCTGATAGTGCCTGAGATCCCTCATTTGTGCCATTTCACCCTTAAAATGAGATAGCCGATTTCAGTGTCACTCTACAGGATTTACCACCTCCTCTCTTCCCTTTCTACCTCTGAATTTCTCTTCAGATCATGTGGTGTGCTTGAATTTGGTGCTATAGGATTTCAGTCCTGCCCCTTGCCAGTCAAGCACACTTTTTCCTTAGATCCACTTAGGCTTGTTCTAGTCTGCTGCATATCTTGGCTTGCCTTTTGGGATATTGCCTGTACAGCAGCTCAGCTTTGACAAGGGATGTGGACGAGTCTCTTAAGAAAATCTATTTGTTGTCATTTGGAAGGCGTTTTGTTCGAATGATAAAAAGAACTGATATAATACACTGGGAGGTGAAAACAGGATCAAGTCATCCAGGCAGACAATAGAGATGCTGTCCAGGTGTGCAGGAATGGTGTCACAAAAGCCAGTGCCCATCTGGAGTTGAATCTATCAAGAGACACAAAGGGAAATAAGGTTTTCTACAGGTCTATCAGCAGCAAAAGGCAGATAAGGGAAAGCTGGGCTCGCTACTGCAGTGACCTGGTGACACAGAACATGAAAAAGGCTGTTACACAACATTGTTTTCACCTCAGTTTACAGGTAAGATTTTCCCTCAAGAATCCCAGGCCCCTGAGACCTATGGGAAAGCCTGTAGCAGTGAAGACTTATCCTTGGTAGAGGAGGATCAGGTTAGCAAATATTTCAAAAAATGGGATGTGCACATGTGCATGGGGTCTAGTGGGAATGCACTTCCATGACCTGAGGGAACTGACCCATGTCATTGTGAGGGTCATCTTTGAAAGATCATGGCAATCTGAGACATTCAGAGCTATGAATATCGTTTATTTTGGCTTTAACGAGGCTTCTAGTTGTCAAATGCAAAGGGAAATGCAAAGTCCTGCACCTGGGAAATGATTAACTCATGCAACTCCATTCAGTATTGGCGAGGCCATTTCTGGAGTGCTTTGTCCTCATCTGGGCTCCCCAGTACAAGGGACCCATGGACACACTGAAGTGAGTCCAGTGAAGGGCCAGGGGGATGATTAAAAAACTGGGGCATCTGTCATAGGAGAAAGCTGGCATTGCCTATCCAAAAAAAGAAGAGAAGGCTTGGGAGAATCTCTTCAATGTGTTTAAATACCTGATGGGGGAGAGTGGGGACTGTTTGATATGGGAAATAAAGTGGGAATGGAACTCTTTCCACTGATGGGAGTGAAAGCAGTGCGTGCAAACTGAAATACAAAAAATTCCATCCAAATGGAAAGCTTTTTCATTGTGATGGTGCTTAAATACTGGAATAGGTTTCCCAGAAATATTGTCAAGTCTATGTCCTTGGATATAATCAAAATCTGATTGGACATGGCCCTGGGCAACCTGGTCTAGTTGACTGTGCTTTGAGCAGAAGTGTTAGACTAGGTGTTCCCCAGAGGTCCTTTCCAAATGTAAGTAGCCTGTGAGTCTCTTATTCTGAGTTATTTAGCCATGGACTGCACAGGAGTCTAAGTACCGTTGTTACCATGTATGCAAATACCTCCGTGATGTACACACACTCTTTCCAAAAAAATCACATAAAGGCTTTATTGTCAGTGCTTGTTAGCAGCATTTAGTTTGTTTTTCTTTGGTTTGTAAAGACAAAACAGCAATATCACATTATTCAACAGCATATACGGCCTAGCTGGGGTTATAACATTATGCAACTGAAGTCCAGAATTAAAGGGTGTAAAGAGGACTTTCTGAAATGCTCCTATATAGAGAACTGAGCACAGAAAATGGTGAATGGATGTTTTTGATGTACTTATTCATCTGCCTGCATCTACAAAGTAATATTGGTTGTTTTTTCCTCTCCTAATTTTATTTCTTTAACATTTGTATGTCAGATATTTAAAATAAAGCAAAGATTAATATTTTTTTCCTCAGTAAAATCATCTAAAGTTTTAAAAAAGATGGGGCTTACCATGTTCAGCAAAAAGAGAATGCTTGGAGTTCCTAATCCTTTATTTGGTTTGGGTAAAAAAGGTCTCGTCATTAATGGTCATAGTATATAATCTTTTTGTCTATAATTAAGAAACCAGAATACTCCAGTACTCTTCATGGTCTAGACTTCAGGAATTGGGAGGGGATCCTTGTCCAGCTGTAGAGAAACAAGCACACTGCTTTCATTCTTATTCTTGACAGTTGTCCTTAAAGGTGCTTTAAAATCTTCTGACATGTGCCTTCTCTCTGGAAGGTTGGCTGGCCAACATCTTACAAGGAAATACTGAAGGTGACAGTGTATAACACCAGTTGTGGCTGTGGCAGTCAAAAATACAAAGACACCTAAACTCAGAAAAGATGCACTAACTTTAGGATGAGCAGATGGCATGTGAAAGACAAGCACAGAAAACCTATTTTCAGGCAACCAGTAATTTTAGATGCCTTCAAAGCCAGAAGTCCCAATATGCTGTCTCTTTAAAAAGCCTGATTATCAGAGAGTGCACTTGTAGGGATTTACAGATCTTTCAGACTAGCACTCAACTCTATTGGTCAGAGACAGCCTCCTGACCTGGGCAGGTTTCAAATTATTATACAAATTAATATAATTAAATATACAGAAGCAATAGTTCTGCAGCATTAAAATAAGAGCTGGAGTGCCTAGATTTTGCTTTTTGTTCCTGAACATAAATACTGTACTTTAGCCATCTTGCTTATACTGCTTGTCTTTGTTAGTCTTTAATCTTCTATTCTCATAAGCTTATTCTGGAACACCTTAGCAACTTTAAATCACTGGGAATTTTTAGTTCTCATACACCTGACCATAGAATAAGACTTTAAAAAACATGTATTGTTTTTGAAGTACTGGTAATTAAGTACTGGTGCTTATGAAAATCTGACCTTCACCTGTCTGCACCTTTAAAAACATGGTCTTCTGTCTTTAATGGAAACTGGGAATCTCATGCAATCACACACTGAGCTGATGCTTTTAAAAGGGTATTTCGTATATTAAGATCTGAAGCAGTGGTAAAAATTATCTTTAATGGAGAATTAGCTGAAGTTGTTTGGCATTTATGGATTCTCAGTTCTCACTTCAAACTGAGCTTTTGAGTTGTATGTCAGCCTTCAAGATGCAAGTTTGAATATGACAACCTTTGAGTTAATTATTTAGTTCATCTGGGATACCTGAGGATTTAGGTGGGTATTAATTAACACAAGTTAATTTTGTGACTTAGACTTAGATCTTCTTAGATTTTCAGCACCCTCATTTTCATTATCCCTCAGTTTGTGATTGCCTAAAATGATCCTGTGGAGATTCACAGCTCTCATTTTAAAACAAACATAATCCTGCAGCAGACTTGTTTTTATGGAAAACATTTTGTGCTTATTAAGCTACAGAAGTAGTTCATGATCTTTCGGGGGTATGCAGAGCCCTGAAAAGTCCACTTGTCTTAGCTGCGCAGTGGTTTTCACCAAGAGCCACACTCAGGGTAGAGTTGGCCCCTCTAAACTTCAAGTGTGAACAAACCAAAACTCAAATTGTGCAGCTGTTGTCTTAATGAAACATCTTGTACTAGCACAATGATTTGCACAATTCTTTGTCTTGCTCTTTTTTTTTTTTTTGATTAGTTGTTTAGTTTTTGCTTTACTCCCCCAAACTCTAAACGAGTGCCTAAAGAAAAAAGCAAAATGTAAATTCCCTTGCTCGTATCTTAATGGTACTGATTCTGAGAGTGGCAAGCATGATAAATTGGATGTATTTAGTTCATACTCTCCTCCATCCATTCTCCTTCTCTTTTAATGCTTTCATGGAGATAAATTGGCTGGGTCTTTATTTCATGGTATATGCCAGAATTCTAGAAGACAATTTTGGCAGGCTGCATTTTGAGTGCACTCTATCCCTGTGACCACTTTATCAGAAACTATAGAGATAATGTTAAAAAACAGAATAGCCCCTGCCATTTTTTAAAATTGCCCACATAGTGTAAAAACTGAAATAGTTGTTAAAACCTTACTTGTGCTTTTTCTTTTTTTTCTCCTTCTACTTAGTACTACAACTCTCTTAAGATATACAGATGAGCAAGCAAGTTAAACTTCCATAGTAATGTGGAGTTTCTCTCCTCTTTGCATTAGCTCGATGCAATGTGCTGTGTGCTTAAGGAATTTCTTTAAATCCCTTTATGCATTTACTTCTACTCAGAGGATCTTACAACCAAGGCTTAGTAACTTTGTTTAAATTCTGCTGTTGTCTGTTGACATTACTACATGACACAATAGCTCTTTTCTGAATGACAACCTCTAAGTGAGTTTGTTAAGTAGCACAGCAGGATCCTGTTTCCTAAGTGAAACCTCCCGAGTCTCTTGACAGTATGAATAACAGCATAAATAATCTTCTCATTAAATATTTATACTTCCATCCTCTGGAATCATTTTATTCTTCTTAGGTTTTATAAAGCTTTATTTTGGGGAAGGTATGTACTATGAGTAACATTTTCATGTGGATTTGTGCCAGAGGCTTATATTCTTTGCTTCAAAAGAGTACATCTTACTTTTTTCACCAGGTAAATTAGCACTATTCAACTACTGGTATAACGAGATTGACACTTGTTAGAAAATCTGCCTGCCCTCTCTCCTTTTAGCAAGAAGAATAGCCAGTAGCTGTGCATGTGGGTGCATATTACTGCAGAAGAGGGAGCCAGCTGCCTGGTGTGGGTATGCTGATGGCTGTGCTCAGGGCTGGCCTTGGAGGAGGCGGCCAGGGCTCAGTAAGGGAGGTCAGGCAAGTGTGGGGCTCACTGGACTCGGTCACTGGAGAGACATCTGCTCACAGCCCTGATGGAGCTGGAGAATGGCACTGGACACGCACATGCCAGCGAATCCCTCCTGTGATGTGAAGCCTCATGGCAGGCGTGGCTGGGATGCTGGAACAGCAGTGTTGTAATACCAAGAGTGAGCCTGTGTCTTCTGGTGGCTGGGCTTCTGCAGACTTTTGTGCTGGTGCAGGCACTTTCCTCACAGAAGACGATGTCGGAGTTTTTGTGATCATTATCTTGCAACTGCCTGAACTCCTGGGTATTTTGGCTGCTGTGTTGGTTCAGGCAGGGGTTTGTAGGAAACTGCTGTCCAGCTTCGTACACCTAAAAGCTTTAGAAGTGTCTGAGTAAAAGTTTCTAAAGGACCCAGAACCACGTGGATCACTTAGGCCAGAAAACACAACAGCATAAGTACAGAAGCTGTACTCCATTGCTGCTATTATTGTAGTAATGCTGAACAGTGTACTACAATGATATCATCCTGGGTTAACAACTTAGAAGATATTTGTGTGTCCGTTGTTTCACATTTTTGTGAAAGATGCTCAGACTAATTTTGTGTTTTCATGGATCATTGCTTTTAAGATTATGTTAATTACCTGGGCAGTCTCCCAAAGTCCAGGATTGAAAACCTAATGTCTGCAGCATTGTAAAAAGTGATCTTTAGGTTTATGAACTGCAGATAATCTATGCACAGGATTTTGAATGACAGCAGAGAACAAAAGATTTTGGTTAGGGAAGGTGAAAAGAGGTATGAGACAATAATCTTCACACTGGGCTAATGGATCCAAAGTTTTAAGTTCTCAATTTATCAAAGCAGTCAAGTATATGTTCAGTTTTAAACTGAGGTTTAAGTGGTTTGCTGGACAAAATTCCCATTCAAGGCATTTCTCCATGTATTTGCTATTAATCAGTCTTTAGTATGAAATATCAAGCTGGTCCTAAGTTTATTTTGTCAAAATTTGAGTCTTCCATTTCAGGCATCGAGACCATAAACATTTATTTTTTAAAGCTTTCAAAAGCGAGCAGTGATGTTTGTGTACCTCCAATTCTGTCACTTTCTGGGCTCAATACAGTTGCATAAATACGGATGTAGATATACCATCTGAGATATCTTAGAGTGTCCCACACAGGCTTAAGCTGCTAGTCCAGAAGAAACGTGCATCTCCCAGGTCCATGTCATATCTGACAGCGTTGTTTCAGAATCCTCACATGCTTCAAGCTGTTTCAAATTGCACTTTGTCTGCCTATGTTTAAGCAACTGATCCTGTTGGACCTACCAGTGAAGTATAGAAGAGGTGACACTTCAGCTGGCTTCACGTGGGGAATGCAGAGTCTTTGTAAACAGCTTTTTTCTCATAGTCTCAGTTTTGACACTTAGGTGCAAGCCAGCTCTGTCCAGTGTGTATGCAAGGGGAATCTCCTTCAGTTCTCTCCTCACCAAAGATTTATTTACTTAGGGAGAAAATGTCCAAGCCATTTTACAGATACAGTTACAGAAAATCAGTGAACATTAGTGTAAGCTGCTGGAACAAAATGGTGGGGAAATAGACTATTTTTTACAACTACGTTGTCTTCTTTTGTAAGCTGCTCGGAGACTTGGCAGTGAAAACTGAGCTTTTTCAGATCTAGCTGGAAGAGTTTCAAGGAAATGCTGCTCCTCAGCTGGAAGATACTTCTATCACAGCACAGCCAACAGGGCACCTGTGGTTTTTGTCATTACTTCAAGGCAAAACCAGTCAGTTTGGTTTAAGCAGGCCTAAGGAAATTAAGGGGATTACTGTAAGCCTACTGGCTGGTCACTGGAGACTTGTACCATGAAGGGTTTTACTTGTTTGTTTTGGGACAGTGAGGCCAGGAGAGGGACAGCAGCAAACAGTAGGAAGTGATTTGGCACCAGACATCTTCGTTAACTTAGACCAGACGTTTCCCACATGGGCATCTGAGTGTGGCATAAGTGAGGTACAGACTCTTTGGTAACTAGTGTCCAAACTGCAGCCATGTACACTCCAAAAGTGAAGATAGCTGGCTTTTATTCTTCTTAACACTGCTGCAAAAGTATTTTTCCCTTCCTAGTGACGATTTTTGTGATAGTGGAAATAGTATTTTCCCTCTGTTTCATTTTATAAAAAAATTGTATATGATTTGCAATATCTGTGTCAATGAGGTCTGTTAGCCTAAATTCCACAAATAAAAATAAACTAGGCGTTGCTTTATTTTAAATACTTTAGTAATAAATGTAATATCTAAATTTTATGGTATTTTAATCTTGGTAGTTTCTTTATCCTTGCTGTTTATCCTAAACTTCCATGTAAGTCTGAACCTATTTAAATGTTAACCTCTATAGCTGTTAATATAACTTTTCTGCCTTTTTATTTAACTGCTTTCCCACTATCTAGGAAAAACAAAAGGCTTTTGATCTTCATTTAAAGCTGCAGTTTTTATCCACTGTATTGCAGCAGGTGAGAAAGCTTTGTTTTGTTTGTGTCTTCTTACATCTCTTATGTAATAAGAGATGCCATGACGTGATATTGAGGGTTTCCACATTTCCCAATCAACATCCTCAAACTCAAAATGTTTTCCTGGAAATATCAGGCCTGAAAAATCATACCTTCTGGCCACAATCAATAATCGTTGCAGAAAATTCTTTTATCATCACAGTTAACATGTGGAGCAGACTGGCACCCTTGTTTGGCCTTGTGATGACAATTTTATCAGTAAAGAAGAACAGAAGACAAAGATAAGCTGTATAAAGTTTCTATTCTCATGTACTCACCTATACTAAGAAATTCGGAAGGAAGTTTTCTGACCATAGTGGTCTTCAAAAATCTTTCTATGTTCTCAATTTAAAAAAAATAATCAAAACCCTTAATTCATTGTAGAGTTTGTACAGTAAGTAGGTATTTTCTCACTTTGCTGCTAGTGACTGTTGCTTATCATTCTTCTAGGCGGAAAGAGGTTTCATATTCGTGCTATTTGAGTCTCAGCTTATGAGGATCACATATTAAAAAAGATTTTCATTATATTCCCCAAGCAAATATATGCCTATCTTATATTTTAAAATACCTGCTATTTTTAGTATGTCATACATCATTCCCTCAGTCATTAAATAAGAATCACTTTTTTGTGTCAGAAGTTGATGCTTAATTTAGCAAGACACATCTCCTCTCAACTTTTTCTTTTTTCCTTGCTCTTAATTTTGTCCTATGAGTTTTAATCATCTTTTAATTCTCTTGATTTTATTTAGTAAAAATATCAATGGTGACTTTAAAGAAAAAGTATTCTTCTAGTTGTGTAATGTCGTCAGTCTGTGTCCATTGTAGATCAGAATCCTGTGTGGATTTTAAGAGGTAAATATTTTCATTTCCAACTTGGACTATTTCTGTTCCAGCTTAGACTTCCAATGTGCCTCTTGGAAAATCACTTCATTTCTCATGATTATAGGCACCTTGTCTCTAGAAATAAGGCATTAAAAATTAATAGGCATAACATCTGTAACTGTATTAAGACAGTGGATTGAATTAGTAAAAACATAATATTCAGCATTACCTAGCACAGTCAAAAAGAGAGACTTTTTTTTCTATGTTATACTTTGGAGACTATCAGTAGAATAATAACTCTCAGTCTGTAAGATAATTTTGCTTTTTTTTTCCTAAAGAAATGCCCATAAATGAAGACATTGATGTTAAAGGTCAGGGCAGGAAGTCTTAAACTTGAATAGAAGAGTAATTCCTTAGTATCACAGTTTATCATAATATACTTGTCTGCAATCCAACAGCCAAATTTAGCCTTTTTTTCCCCACAGTCTTCATGGTAATGAGTGGTTAGGGCTCACTTTTGGGCCAGAGATCTTTTGAAGGTCAGGGTTGATGACTGTCACAGGTAGTTGGGCATTGATGGCTCTTTTCTTCCCACACTGTGACTTGTGTCCCAGACTTCGCTGGCCTGTGAAGGACTTTGGTTGGGCTTTTCAGGGCCTTCTCAAAACTCTAGAATGGACTCCCACAGGGTGGGGAGATGAGGGAGACAGGTTTGGGGTTTGCTTTTGTTTTCACCCCGCTTGGATTCAGTCAGGTTACCCTGACAGGATGAGTTAATCAGTGGAGAAGCAAAACTTATCTTCTCCCCAGCTCCCCTTAACTCCCTGCAAAAAAACGAGGGATATCGGCTGTGACTCAGTGCATGACAAAGCGCCTTGACACTGGAGCTAAAAATGATTGCACCACAAGTCATCAAGGATGTGGTCAATACTGCCAGGACTGCTAGTGATGGAAAGGTGTTCTTGCTCTACTTCTTGATCTAGCTGTTGATGTCATTGTTCTCTGTTGAATTGCACGTCACCCCCTCCCATACCAGTTTAAAAGAGCCTAATGATGACATCGTAGTGGCAGAAAAAAAGAAAATACTAATGGCTGAGTACAATGGGCAGAAAAAAATAGTGCTAGTGATAGAGAACTTAACTATTTTAAGAGCATCAAAACTAAAAGCAGTAATGTTCATGCAAAGGAAAGGATGTCAAAATGTCACAAACTGCTGAGATGCATACAAAGACTTAAAGCTCACCTGCTCTAAGCAGTTTGGATACTTAATATTGCTTCAGGTTTTTTATTCTGTTACTTGTGCAAGAATGCAAATAATGGTCTATAAAGCACCCTCCAGTGTAGCATGCTTCATTTAAATAATACAGGATATATTGTCAGCATCCATAGGGAAAGAAAAAAGAGACAGCAGAAGGAAAGGGAAGTGGCTAACAGTCAGCAAGAGGTATCTTAGACCACTGAAATATAATCTTCTCAAAACAGCAATACTTACCATCTGACAAACAGAAATGACAGTAAAGAAGTTTTACAGGATATTTGTTATATTCAGTGCATACATGTATGTATGTATGCTTGCATACGGACACATTTTTAGCATTTCATTGGTTAAGACTCAACCACAAGGAACTCAGAGAAATTGAGCATGTTCTTTGGACTGTGTCTTTAACATATTTGGGACCATGGATATTAATTATCATAAAAAGGATAAATGCATGTTTTCCTCATTCCATTAAATGCTTGGTCTCAACTTCAGTAAAAAAATAAGGTTCTCATAACTAGTAGAAGCATTCATACTTGGGTCTGCTGCAGGGATTTGATTTGGGAGCGGTGGTGTTGGTTCAGAAGTAGGGTAGCACAGTTGAAATCAGGATCCATCCCAGTGTTTCGAGAAGAATGGTTGCACTGAGCTTTCCTGTGCTAGGTATTTTTACCATAGATTGCTTTCTACATCTACCACATCCATATTAGTTCTTTGGCTTGCTTGACAAGACATCATGGCATGACAGCTGTCTCTGTGAATCACTCAGAGGTGTAAACAATGACTTTTTGGCAAGGGCAAGATAAATTAGACAACCAAGAGGTGTTTAGAGAAATCTGAAATCCACCTACCAGGATGATCTTGATGTGTGTGTGTCTGTGAATTTTAGGTGATTTTTTATGTGATCTTGTAAATCCTAAGTTGGACATGGGTGGCTGGGGAGGGGAGAGGTTTGTGAAGCACAAAAACCCTGAAACACATTTTCTTCTTTTATTGTTATTTTTTAAATTTAATTTGAGTTTTTCCCATTACGCATGTTAAATAATTATATCTAGAGTGCCTCATTATATTTGCAAACTGACCATTTTGAAACATGAGCTGTTTTAGCAGTGTTTGAGAGTTGCTCAAAAGTAGGGTAAAACATGGAAAAGCATTAATTGAGTGTCCAGATTTTCACAAATCACATTTCTGCACCTGTGGAGAATTAGATTGGACATTAGGAAGCATTTCTTCACTGTGGGATTGCTCAAACATTGGCTTCCTAGAGAGGTGGTCAATGCCCAGCCCTGTCAGTGTGTAATAGCCATTTGGACAATGTCCTTAACAACATGCTTCAGCTTTTGGTCAGCCCTGAACTAGTCAGGTAGCTGGACTAGGTGACCATTCATTATCTTCCAAACAAAAAGATATTCTATTCTATTCTATTGAACTTCTTTTCCCCTAGCCATTACCTATTGAGAAGCTAGGGTATTTTTCACTCAAAATCTTGATTTCACAAAGATTTCTATCACAGACCACTTTACCTGGAAAACAGAAAGATTAGCTTATAGTAATTGGTCTGTGAGAAATGCCAATATGGATTCTCATATTGTGGTATAAAAATAACTTTTTCTAATTCGATTTAATCTTTTTTTGAAATTCATCATTAACTACAAAGGATAATAAAAAAAAATTAAGAAATAATGAATACTAAAGTGAGGCTACAGTTCTTGAAATGGAGAACATTCATCAGTGAATATGATGAAGAATATGTAGTGTCTGGCCTTAATCCTTTTTTGTTCACTACTCACAGAATATAAGAACTAGGTACTTGTGAAAGCAAATAATAAAAGAAAGTAGCATTGATTTGTCTCTTCTTTCCTATGAAATTATTGATCTGTTTTTAACCTAATTGACACTTGTGAAAATAAATGGAAAAAAACCAGGAGGCTATTCATGGGGTTCGAGTATTTGTTCTCAGTAAGAGAGTCCTAGGCCTGCTTCTTTGGGGCTATGTTGGCTGTCCTAACAAGCTAAAGATCTGAGTGCTGCAGCATACTGTATTTGCTTTGTTCTTCTTCTCTTTAATCTCTCATTCTAATTATTTCTTGTAATTCCAAGGAATAGCAGTGCTAAAGATGCCTTAATGTACTGATTATACAACAATTGAGTATGTACTGCTAAAAATGTAGCTTTTCAGTAAAAGTCTTATCTAACATAAGAATGGACAGCTGATTAAAGGAAAGAGATAATGGAAGTAGGTTTCCAGTTTAACCCATCAGAATTTATGGGAGTCAAAAGAACATTATTTCTCCTATATCCTGCCTTTAAACATTTTTGATCAAGTATAAACAAGTTATACTCTCCTGTACCATAGAATTTACTGTACAGAATCCAAAGACTGTCTGTTTCCTCAGTATTGATCTGCAGATCAGTATTTATTTTGTTCATGAGAAAATTTACAGACAGGTGAGCCCCTAATTCACGTGCATTAGTATTTGCAGGTTTGAGGAATGAATAAACTTTGGTCTAAATTTTTCCACACTTTCTTTTAGGCAAAGCAACACTAAAGGTATTGCACATACATTCAGTGACAGCATTTTCATTGGCTTCAATAAGCTTTGGCTCAATCTCCAAGCTGTATAGTTTGGATGTTGAGCTTGGTGCTTGAAGGTACATCAAGTGAAATTTTATGCCTCCCTCAGAGGACTTGTCCTGAAGCTTAAAGCTATGTGAGAATCATAAGAATCAGGGTAGTTAATTACAAATTGCAAGTAAGGAATACCGATAAAAAGGTTTTCAGTTGTTTTTTAAAAATTGATAAAACTGCATGCTTTTCCTTGGTATCTGATATAACTTATTCCCTATTAAAAAATACGTAAATTGAAATTAAAAAAAAAAAAGGATGTGAGTGTTTGCACACTTATAGCTCAAACTTTGTTTATTTGGGCTGATCATTTAATGCATAGTAAGAATTTTAGTAAAATGCTGTCCTTACAGGACTGCTGAAGATTGCTCTCCCATGTTTGCATCCTCAGCGAAATGGCTCCTGTGGATACGGACACAGATGATTGCACATCTCTTTGCCAGTATCCAAAAAGGAAAACTGTGTTTTAAAACATGTTTAAAACACTTTTGCAAAACCAGCTTTATGTAGCTCACTGGGAGTTTAAAGCTGGATATTTCTGTGCTCCTTTGGGATAAGATTTGGACCATGCCTCCAATAGAATTGTCTTGTAGAAGAATTGCACGTGTGTGTTATTCTGCATGCTGTAGCACTGTGGGTATGTGGAAGGGGGAGGGAGGAGGAGATAAATAAACTCCAGTGCCGTTACGTGGTTCTTGCCATGGTGTGTTTGCAGCACATAGCCATGGATATGGTTTTAGCATGGCTAAAGCTGTGGCTAGGAGAAGTGATTTATATCTTACCCCTGTGTGCTAATTTAATGCTGTTGTTTTCTCTGTCTGTTCTTGTAACAAAATAGAAGTACTCTGCTGTCTCTCTCTGCAACATATCTACAGAAGTCCTGAAAGTCATCAATGCCACCGAAGAACTGATAGCAGAATCCACCGATCCCTGTGATTTCCCAGATGACATTCAGGACAGAGGAAGAGGAACGCTCCCGCTGGGCACAGATCCTGTCAGACTCGATGAGCAGCTCACCACTCTGGAAGAAAATGTAAGGACGTGAATCAGTATGGGAAAGAGTCATGTGAGTGAGTGAGTGAGTGCACCTGTGCATGTGCACCAACTCAAAAGGGAAAGTACATGGGCAGCATCGGTGGATGTTCAAAATTAATTAGGGGTTTTTAAACATACGCAAACAGAACAAAAAATCGTGTTTCAACAGTGCTTAGCTGTGTTGGTGGGGGCTTTTTTATATATACTTTAAAATATTGAGGGCAAAGGGAGTTGGATGCTTCGAGGTTTACAACTAAATTTAGAAACTATCTCAAAAGCTCACTTATGCCCTCCAAACCCCTGTGGCTGTGTGGCTACGCCACACCTGGCTGAAACCACACATCTCCCAGTCTCAGCACAGCCTGATCACTACAAAGACAGGTGGGGAAAGCATCTCCCCAGTCACACAGAGAAGTGGAGAAGCTCTTCCCCCACACATCCCCAGCACACCATACTGAGCACCCAGGGAGCTGGAGCTGCCCCCTGCACTGTTAGAAAGAGCAGGCTGGAAAATCCAAATTAAACAAATGTTTGTTTGGCCCCATCCAAATCATCCACCCTTTTTTATAAGTACCTGTCATCTGCAGGAGAAAGTACAAAGCTGAATCATAGAGGGAAGTCACTATTCATTGGAAATATTTGTGATTCCACTTAATGGAGTTGGTACACCTGTAACTTTAAATTTTCTCTTCTTTCCACATTTAAGTGATTACATTTCAGTGATCTTTCCCTTCATTAGGAGCTCTTAAACATCTCATAGGAATCTGCACTGTCCCATTATAACATCCTGATCAATTCAAGAAGACAAATCCTGGTTTTCTTTGGCCCCAAAAAATTTTCGGACAGAATCTCCTCTTAGGAGATAAAATAATTTTCCTCCACAGAAACACATTTCCTCAGCAGCCCCAGGCTAAGAACTGAGTGGAAGACATTCTGTGGCACTAAAAGCCAGTCCTGGCACTGGACTCTCTCTCATGAAATACTAAAGTGTTCTAGCCCCAAACACCACAGAATTCATCTGGTAGGAGGATGAATATGGAATAAAAATTCAGGTCCAGGCTGGACCACATCTTCAGACGAACTAAGAAATTCTGCAGGAAAGAGCAATTCGGGGAAATCTGCTCCAACTTTTTTTTTTTGTGGAGAACTGTGTTGTAAACTACCTAAGGTGCATGGTTTTTTCCCCAACAGCACTCCGATAATCCCTCCCAGTGGTGTGGAGCTTTGGCATCTGTGGTGCTGTGGCCTCCAGTCATTCATTTGGGCCAAGCATTTCTCCCTGAGCAGACACTGGGCACAGAGGCGGAGCATTTCTTGCTTTGTCATCACCCTCACTGCAGCATTTCTGGTTTAGCTTCTCCCAGTTCTCTGCAGAATTCACAAGATATCCAGCTCAGCCTTGCTGTGTCCCCACAGTACATCTTTCTCTGTCCCACATAGGACATGGAGTAGGTGGCAAAAACTTCACAGTTTTAAGATGCCCTCACCATTACACTCCATGGTAAAGAGCCTTTAGAAATCCAGGAAACCATAACTTTTCCAATTACAGCTGGGGCTGCATTTGCATGAACCACATTGTCTTTGCAGCAGCTTCTGCAAGAGGATCAGGGTGTTAATAAACACTTTGTTCATTTTTGCTCTCTAGCCTTTTGAGGACTATGCATGCAGCAGTGTGGAGAATGTAGGGCCATCTGTACCAGCAAAAGGTTGGGGTTCTGTGGAAGCTGTACATACATACCTAAATGACGGTAAAATAGGTCTCCACGATCTAAACGTGCATGTGTGAATAAGGGCATCATTTAGGGGAGACCTGCAAGGACACCACTGTTGTTTGGAAGTGTAAGAATTGTTCAGGTAACAAGAATGTTCTTTAGAAAAATATTTTCTTTAGATCTCACTGGAAAATGTTCATTAACATTTCAAAATTTAGGGGCTGATTGAGTTACAGAAACACTGATGACCTTTCTTTCCCACATTTTTCTATTAGTCCCATTTTCTTTAGATTTTTTTCCCCCCTCTTGAAAAGGACATCTTACTGTGCAGAGATTTTTGGCACAGCACTTAAATGCGTCTTTTCTTTAACTTTCTAAAGATGCTTCTGTTCAAAATGTTCTATTTATCCTTTCTCTAAGCTTTTAGATGTGACAGGGAAATCTAAAAAATCGCCTTTTAATCTGAACCGGCTGTGGTATGTCATACGTAAAGGATGTATCATTTAAATGAACAGAAAGAATAATTAAACCCCATAAAACCATTTCTATTTAAATCAGCATGTTAACTTTGTGGACCACCTGTGTCTCCAGGTACTTCAGCAAAGATGTTACATCAGATCACTTATTTCTTCAAAGATTTCATTCCTGCAGTTAGAATGTGTTCTTACAAGATGCAATTTGTACAGATATAGTGATTTTGTTTCCTAGCAAAGTCACATGCGTGGAAAAATCCTATATACAACTGACACAAAGAAAAAAGAAAACCACTGCAAGCAATTAAGAAAAAATAATGAAACAGAAAAATAATAAAAAGTAAACTATTAAATTTTAATTTGGTCATTCTCCACTATTTTGATCCATAAAGTCACAGCATTGCCATAAATTACTTGAATAACTCTTATGTCAAAGGACTGAATGATCGAGGAATTGTGGGCAGATATAATGACTGGAGTGGAAGACGTATGAAATTAAGGTATTGGCTCAAGGATCTGCTTCAGATCCTGTTATCCTGTCCATTGAACCATGAAGTCAGCCACAGCCATGTTTAATGCATCCTGGGTTTGTAGCAACCTGGTCTTTACTGGTATCACAGTGGGGAAAATCAGAATATATATTTCATTTCCACTGCACTGTTACCAGCCTCCTGGAAACAAGTCTCTTGGCTAACAAGTAAATAGGCAGAAAGTGTAGTATTTTCATGTGGTTCTGCACAATTTCAAGCACAGATGTCAAAAGCTAATGCTTGAAAATTACCCTTTTCTATAAACCAGTGACCTCCATCCAGCCATGTACCTTAGGGTGTTCTGTTGAATAAAGGAAACAATAAAACAGTGTATCGCTAATTTCTGCTCTAAGGGGCTGAATGGGAATGAAATCTTTAGCTGTAGTTAGAGATATTAGAGGTGGGCCAAAATAGTAAGAGGTGTTCATTTTTAGGGAAGAACTCTGAATTATAAAGTCAGTAATTCTCTCTTACATGGCCCAAATAAGCCTATTGATCCTCCACAGATTCACTAAAAGGACCAGGAGGTGGGAAGGTTTTGCCTGTTGTATATTTGGGCGAGAGCAGGATGGGATGAAAAATCATTATACATATAAGCACATTTATTCCATAGGAAGTTAATAACTATTTGCTGCTGAGCAGTTATTCATGCAGTTTTTACTGCCAGAAGGCATTAAGTGGGTTTAAAGAAACACAGATTTATATGACGCATAATCTCTTGACTTCGCTTTATAGATGAGGGTGTTACGCGATTGAATATCAATAATAAAAAAGCAGACTTCAACTTTTTTCTTTGCTGATCAATCTGGAACAAATTTGGTTTGGAATACCATTGTAGCACCTATGAAATCTGTAATGCAGCCACCTCGTTTGTCCCTTCTCCTGTGGATGTGTGTTTTTCTGATTACTTCCCTGTGACCTTCCTCTGCCAGGTAAATCTCCCTGTGGTGGGCTAGCAAGCAGGGAAGCTTGCAGGTCTGATGGAAAAGGCAGTCTGCTCAAACCACCCACCACCCAGAAATCACTGACACCTGTCCCTGCCTTGGCCCTGCAGGTGTACCTGACAGCCAGCACAGTGTACGGGCTGGAGGGGCAGCTGACCAACCTGGAAGACGCCGCACGCAAGATTAACAGTGTTACTGAGGAATCTGAGCTGGCCGATCTGGAGGATCAGGTGGCCACAGCAGCTGCCCAGGTTCATCATGCAGAGCTTCAGGTGAGGACAGCAGCTCCTCCCCATCTGCAGGTTTCACGCTGCCTTGCCTAACACCCATCTCACCGTACACACTTTGAATATTCTTTTGTACTGCCGTAGTCTGATGACCTAAGGATGCTGACAGCATCACACGAGCTGAGCAGAGCATAACTGAGCTGCGTAGCTCAGCCCAGCCAGATGTACTGCATCTGTTTGTTTCTTCCCTCAGCTTGGTTTTGGACATGGGAGTGCAGCAGCCTCTTACTGCAATACTAACGCTGGACTGCTCCTTGCTGCCAGGCAGCTCCCGTGGTGCGCTCTGTGTCGTGCACGTGGCCCTGGTCAGACTGCAAATAGAGTCTGAGGCAGTTTATCTAATCGGCAACTTGTAAAGCACTTCCCAAAAGATGCCAGTGCTGGCAGCTTTCTACCAACAAAGGCCAATGGCAGCCAGAGGCTGAGCCAAGCACATAGCCTAGGGCTTGCATGCCTGCCGTGGGATTTAGGTGCTAAGCAGCACACATCCCAGCCAAAGGCAAGAAATCTTGGGCACTGTGATCTAGCACCACTCTAGTAGGCTTCACAAAGTCCGGGGCTCAGAACGTGTTGTGATCTGGTGCTAAAAGCTGAACAAGATAACACTGCCAGAACTCAAGGGGCTGACATGGCTTGCAGCTCACTGCCTGGTCTGTACCCAGCAAGACACACTGACCTGCCTTTGTCAGGGTTTAATGGAAAGTACCTGGTGATTTTACTCAGTGGAAGCAAGTTTAACTTAGGACTGAGCAAAGATCTGAGAGCCTGACATGTCTGATGTCAGAAGTGCATTGTTGCACTACTTGGAAAACTGGCAGTGGTGTTTTGTTGGCTTTGGTCATTATTTTAGCGTAAATCTGTTAATGGGGGTGACGGGGAGAAGGAAAGAGGCCTAAGCTATGCAAGGAAGCTGATGGAAGATCTTCGGCAGAGTGAAGCCAACTGTGGCTTCAGGTGTCATTGTGAATCAGGAGTTGGGTTATATGTCTGACTTCTCTGACCCTTCTTTCTCTTTGTCAACACTTGTCTCCACTACTCTCAATATCAGACTATTTTCTCCTGGCAATTTGTTTTCTATTCAGTATTTTTACATAGTGTGTGCCTGCATTTATGCATGCTTGTGTTTAATATGCATATACATTTGAACTATAAATATTTAATATCAACTGTTTAGATTTTGTGACAGAGGATGTATTTTGCGTGTATATGAAATTAATTTTGAGTTAGGAAATGTGTCCCACAAAGTCATTCTTTGAATGTAGCCTTTTAAAAACACATCTTGCATGAATTTGGGATTATGCAGCTGAAGGTAATTGGGAGATAGCAGATGCAGGTTTTCTCTGCTCCTTTCTTTTTTTCCTCAAAAGAAGTAAAATGCCTCTTCCTTGGAGTCACAAGGTAGGTTGGATTGTTCTTTTACTCCATCTTTACTAACAAATTAAGCCCCTTTTAATGTCAGGACTAAAGAATGCAGGAAAGTGTCAGAATTGCTGCAGAAGTTAGCCATCTGTTTATATTTTCTTATTAAAGAGGATTTTACTGGGGGAGGGTTATATTTTAGTAGTGGCATCCACAGTAATTTTAAAACTTCTTTTCCCCCCTCCCCATCTGTCTGTCTCTCTCTTTTATTTTCTTTGAAGATTTCAGATATTGAGAGCAGAATATCAGCTCTCACTGTTGCAGGCTTGAACGTGGCTCCCTGTGTTCGCCTGACAAGGAAACGGGATGAAAAGCAAACAAACCAGGTGCCAGAACATTATGTAGTATTCAAAAATACATTGGGGAGATCTTGCCTCTTTCTCTGTAATGGAGTTGTGTAATGCATATGTGTTGTTTACAGATGCATACAATAGACACATCAAGACAGCAGAGGAGAAAACTTCCAGCTCCACCAATAAAAGGTGCGCTTAAATTGTTATGTGAATTAGAGAGAGAGAAAGAGACTCCTCTCTTTATTAGATTCAATGTAATGTACAGGTCAGCAAAGTAGGGAAAAGTTTAAGTTACAAAATGAACAGGGAAAGCCTAATAGACTGTCCCGTCCTCCTCATTTTCCACGAACTTAAATTACATAAAATACCCCTTTGTCACATTAAAAAGCATCACCACTTTCTCTTCAGTGAAAGTTGTGACAGTGACAAGTAAACAAGAGCAGAGGCAGAAGGCTGAGGAATGTTGAGTATTTGCCCTGCAGGAGGGGTGCTGCTCCTCCAGCGTGGCTGGGGTTACTTTGTGAGACCCAAGTGGTCGTAGTGTTTTATTTACCAAAGGCCAGTTGCCACCCTCCACAACCCACCACTTCCTTAACGTCTATATTTGCTGGTTTCAGTCCATATGAAGTGGCTCAGCAATGTTTCTGGTGTGTCAGACAATGGCTGTGAAAGTCTTTATAAAACCCAGTGGGTTTTTTCTTTCATGATTTTTTGTGGGTTTTTATTAGGGTTTTTTTTAACTCTGCAGTGCGTTATCTTTGACAATTCTAGGGCTTGGTTCACTGCTCTATTCTTTTGTAATTCCACTGATTGACATGGCCTCAAACTTTAATAAATTTGGAGTACCACAGCCTGCTGTTTTTAATTTAAATTAAATCCAGCTTTCCTCACACATCTTAGGGAAAGTTTTATCTCTCTAGAAGCTGTGACTCTTCAGAAGTATTTTTATATCTGCTTCAATCTCTTATGTGAAAAATCTCCCCTTTTGTATTTTACCCAGGTGAAAAAATAGATAGTTCTCCAGTTACCACTGTCAGAACGTTTAACAGAAACTTCATGCTTCAAGGATCTCTAACACAAAGAACTAAAGAAAGGAAGAGCACTGCCAAGGACTTAATGGTAAACAAATGTTTTCAAAACTCTGTTAAAAGCTATTAAATAGAGAGATAGCACTATCTGTGTAGGCAGCTATATTTCAGCATTTTCAGAAATCTTTTTTTTTGATAGTTTGAGGAACAAATATGACCAATGTCCTGGAAGATGTCTGACTATATACCATAGAATAACAGCTCCTGAATGTCAGCCTGTGATAGTGTAGCCTGGCTGCCAGGTCTCCAGGAATGTGCTACCCTTATTTTTTAAAGAATAAATAAATTTGTCATCCCCTGCATTTCAGACTTCTGAACCAGACCCTCACAGAACCAGCTGCACATTGTAACTTGGCAGGTGAGAGTCACCTTGAATTTCACTAATTGCTGAGAAATGTTGAAAGGTTACCTAAGTGAAATTTAAGGGGTAGACAGGTCACACATTGGCTCTGCAGGGTTTGAACAGAGAGGCTTCACTTAGGACACCCAGGACAGCTGTCAGTCATTTCTTCTACAGCAGCCATAGAGGGATAAGGAAAAAAGCTGACTGTCCCAAAGCAGTCTGCCACAGGATAGGTGGGAAATGTGTGGGGAGGTGAGAAGGGAAAGTGTTGCCTTGGAATTCTGTAAGCCTTCTGGTTTTAACCTTGGAGTCAGATTTTCTCACACAGTTATGTAAATAGAGCCGATGTTTACTTAAGTATTGGAATGTGCATAAGAATAAGGTAGTGTCAATAAAGAGGATCCATTTTGCTTCTTTCTGCTGAACCTAGCAGGTGTAAGAGCCTCGTTATTGTGTCCCCCCGGACACAGGAAAGGACCTGGCTCTGTTCTTCAGCAGGCTTGTTTAGTCCTTCATTCATGTTTTTTTTTCTTTCCTGTCCCTTTCTGTTCTAGGAACCTGCTATAGGATCTGCTGTGATGTACTAAACTTACACTCCCCTACTGCCAATAACACACTGCCTAAGGCTGTACACTAGAGTGCCTTTTCTTAACAGCCATTGTGTATGTCCAGCTGAAAATGGACCCTCAAGAACACACAGAGCCTCAGTTATAGGGCTTCATTTGGATACCTCACTGAGAAAGCTGTCCAAGTCTTCAGCATTGTGGTCTGCTACAGGAAACTCTGCCTTAAAGTTCTCAGAGGACTCTAGACAGGATGCTATGTTTCAAAAGCAAGGCTCCACATTTTAAGATGCACTTTTTCTCCCTATCGATTGTACTAAAGTATGTCGTCTTTAAACTGCAGTATGTTTTTGTACACTCAATCAGTCATAATTATCGGCAAATTAATCTGCCAAAGCAGACCTGTGATCCATATTTGCTGGCCTCTTACTATTCATGTGGGCATCTGTCTTGTCGAGCAATAAGAACAACTCTGTGCAGTGTGTGCTGCTCTTCAGCTGCGTGGAGGGAGAGGAGAATCCCTGTACCTTGCTCTGCTCCCAGGGAGTCAGTGGAAGTCTTAGGAGGGTTAGTAGGAGGAGGAAGACTTCTCTGTTCACTGAGAGTACATTTCACAGCTTGAATGTTCCAGCTCCAGAGCTAGGGGTATTGCTCTAGGCAGCAGGGGTGTCATGCTGAACCAGAAACTGGTGGCCACACAAGTGGACCAGATGTCTGCTGAGTTATGATCCCAGTGTCTGGAAACATCTGAACACTATTAAAGAAACCAACACCTTCGTATGTCTCGTTCTTCTTGGCAGCATTGTTCACTTGGTGGTGGCCAGCCATGCTGTAGTTCAGAATAAATTCTGTCCAAATCTTTAATATTGGAAAAAAGAAGTGAAAGCATTGGGGATGAGATCTCTGCTGACTGACTGGTGGTTGTAGGGTGGCTGCAACTTGCAAGAGATTCCTTTCTGACGTTCACTGGTGTTTCTGAGAAGGAGGCAAATGTAACCCAGACATCAGTTCCTGTACTAGTCTGGAGCCCCCAGAGAGTAGCTGGGGCCTGTTGCTGGTGCCACATGCACCCCACTACCACTGGACCACTCTGAATTGGATTGTGAATAGTAATATTCCTTCTTTCATTTCTTGAGACCCTTAACAGGTGAGCCAAACTAGAAGACCCTTCGGCAGATGCCCAGGAGGGAGGATGCTGCTTACAGGGTGTCCCTCTCACCCTTTTGTGGGAGAACATTGCCAATTTGTGGTATTTTTTGCTCTGGAGAACACAAAGAAGGTAGTCAGAGGAGGTGATAAGCCAGTGAATCCCTTACCTTCCACATCCGTTGCAGAGCAGGTCCTCAAGTGCAGCTAGGGTTGATGTGAAATGTGCTATGAAGGAAGGCAGGGGCTGGCAAGTTCCCCCTCAGCATTAAGGAGTGGTGAGCCCTCCCAAGAGCTGTACCAGGAGGGAGAATTCCTTCTTTCCCTGGGCTCCCAGGGAACACCCACAAGCAGAGTGCCACACATGACCTGCCATGCAGCAGGAAAGCAGTTCCCTGAGACACCGGGCCATGGCGTGTCTGTGGTTGGGCAAATACAAGCAAAATTGGGCAAATTTCCTGACTAGGCTGGATTTAGGGGGCGTGAGTGGGGAAGACAAGGAATGGCTGGGTGGGTTGATTGGAAAAACAGTGCCAGCTGCAGATCTGCCATCCACATTTGACATCTAGCTTGTCAGTCCTCTGATGTCCAGCTGCATGTGAGGAACCCTTGGAATAAATACAACCATCTTCCCACTTGTGTCACTCCATCCCTTCAAGGAACTTCCATCTGCCCAAGATCTGACCCAATGTGTTTATTCTGGGTGAAATTAGGCCTTCTTTTACTCTCACACAATACTAGTTCTCAAATTGGTTTGCACAGATGTGAGGGAAGAATTTGGCCTGCTCTGTTTAATATATAAATATATATATAAAACAAATAGATTTTATTTATATATGCAATCCAGTAAAGGAGATTAAACAGAGTAGGATGCCTGGTATTTTTTTTTTTTGTTACTCAGTTTCCTCCTCCATTGACTGTTCTCGTGTATGTGTACAATACATTCCCAGGTTCTGGTTTATGCAGGTATGCGTGTTATGAAATGTCATTAACGGTGGTTGGTCTGCATATTCGTCTAATAAATAATAACTAATATTGTGTATGTAATATCAATACAGAAATGACTAATTTTAATAGAATAACTCTTTGGCTTTTTGTTCTGTTAGTGTGATTTAAACAAGCCAACAAAGTTTGGAGTAGGTTGTTTTCCTTAAGAGGCATGAAAAGCAACTATTATCGTGTTACAATGTTAAAATATTCAGTCTTCTTTGACAGACAAATGTGTACTGTGTAGGCATTGCAAAAAAAAAAAAAAAAAAACCTTAAAAAAAAATCCCACCTGCTCTAAGGCATTTGAATTTTTACAAATGTTTATTGTGCCAAATATGTGCAAAGATATAATTTACTGTTTTAAAAAAATCATAAAAGCATATGTTATAGCACACAAAAAATTATTTTGTCATCAAGTGATTTCAATCTTTAGTGTTAATATTTATATTTAGATTAATTTTTATAAATGAAAATATTTTAATGGGTAAAATGAAGACTATATGACCTATTTGATTAATTGAGTGAATATTAAGCTTGCCTTGTTGTTGTTACCTGCATACTCACCAAGAATTATTGTCAAAAGAAATTATAAGAGTAAAAGCAATTTATGAAAAGAATGCCTTTTCAATTACTTGATTCATAAAGAAAACCAGAAAGTTCTTCTCTGTTGTTTGGATTTATGTGCACTTTGGCCCGGAGGCGTGCAGAACCCACAGCCACACACAGTGCCGAGGCACCGCCTGTCCACAAGTGGCACCATCACACCCGAGACATGGGCATCTCCACAGAGGCGCTGGGGTTTGCCGAGGGCAAGGGGCCACGCTCGGTTCACACCTCCTCCTCTACAGCTGGGGTGGGAGGAATCCTGTCAGGAACATTTGCTGCTGGGTCGTCTCCAAACCATCAAGTCTGTTGGGTGAAATACCGTCTCAAGCACAGTCTCTCAGGCAGGATTTCTTGATTTCTCTCTGGGATCGCTACAACAACTGAGCAAGAACCCTGCTGATAATCTTAGTCTCACACTTCCAAAGTTCCTTGCAATGAATGCAGATCAAAATATTTATCAGCATATCTTCTCCAGCATGAAAGCATTCAGTAAAATTAGTGTGTTTTAAGTAAGACTTTAGGTCAGCAGATATGTTGTATTGATGCCTTGATGGGGCTACCTAAAATCAGAGGCTAGACAAAATTAGGAGAATAAAAGTGGGTATATTTATTGAAGGGCCTTCAGGTACACTTTGGGCAGTCAGAGCGCAGCTAGAGCCCCAGGGGCTACACCCAAAATGGATGACGGGTCACAAGTTTTTCATACTTTTATAAGTTTGGTCCATTTGAATATCGGGGTTAATTCACCAATGACAGCTTGAGGTAATAAAGTCATTTACCCCAAGTTTGCTCGCCCTGTAACCCACTGTTGTTTACATTTCTTGGGGCCTGAGACAGTAAGGTGTCCTTGAGTTTCAGGCCTAGAGAGGATTTGTTTTGTCTGACCAGAATGGGAGAACAGTAGCTAACAGGCTATATGGAGTTTTTAAAATCATACATTAAAGCATTACAGGATATGAAAAATGTAAAAGCTAAAATCCTAAGGCATCAGTATCATAAATGTTAGTAACTCCCTTATTATAATAAAAACCCATCCCTTGCTGACAGGCCATTTGCAAAAAGAGAAAGAAGGGTTAAAATGTCTACAGTGGTTAATTCAACCATTATTCAATTTTAGTAATAATTCTCACAAAGCAAAATAAGTGGAAGTCCATTCAACTTTATCCTTTGCAGAATGATTCATGGCCTGGATTTAACCATCAGTTATTACCTAAATTGTAAACTATCTTTTTTGGATATAAGCCATATATTAAACTGTATTATTCCTGCTAATAGTTATTAATCAAGATGAAACACGTTGTAAGTAACACTTCTTATAAAAGTAATATAACAAAGTTATATTAACATAAGTAAATACAGGTATTGAGCTGCATCTTCAGGCTTATTGATGTGGACTAATGTAGTAGATGGTACATGGCTTTTGATCCTCAAAGAGTGACTTTAGCTTGCTCAGACAATGTACTTGGAAATAATGACATTGTTTTAAAGGGAATCAGCTCATTCAGGCCCTTGCCCCTTTCAAATAATGGTGCATGATTAAATGCAGTAGGCACAAAACTACTCCGAGGCCATTTTTTATGGCAAATTAGCCAATTTTTTTTCCTCAGCAGGGAGAAAATACTTATCTTTGGTAGGAGCTCCTCTTTGTTCATTAATATATCTCTTGAGCAGTACAGGATAAATCATGAAGGGCCAGTGGGTACTTCAGGGAGACATTCTTAGGAGTGGATGTTAACAATCTCTATAAAAGCTACACACAAGAACCAGGATTTCATGCCATTAATGCAGGTACATTAAAAATTGGTAAGAGCCTTTTTTGTTTCTTCCAACCATTGCTTTTTATTTTTACATATCAACAGCCATTGACTTTGAAATGTGACAGGAGGGTTTAAATGTAAATGATACATTTAACACTGCAGAGTTTAAATCCCAGCCCAAAAGCTGTGTGGGTTTTGGATAAACCTAACGGTGAACCTAGCAGCAAACGGGATCAGGAGGTTGATGGGGATGCACAATGAAGGAACATTTTTATAAGCAATAGTGGCACTCAGTGCTGGTGTCCATGCATTGTCTTTTGCCTGCACCCTGAACATGTTTCTTTTTGAAGGTACTTGCACAAGAAGCAGAAAGAAGAGTAGTGTGGGATTGCTAGGTAAAAGCGGAACTGTAGGTCTGAGGTGCAGGGGAGGGCACAATTCAGAGAACGGAGGTTGGGTCGCCACCTTGGGGAACAGAGATCACCAGTCATTGTCCTCTGTGTCCAATAATTTTTGCTCCCACAAAGCATTCAAAATTAAATCCAGGTGTCTGCTCACAGGCCTCGGGCTGCCACGGCTGCTTCTCAGCTGCCTCTTCCCAAAGCGACCGATGGGGCGAACACCACGGCCCACATACCAAAAAGGGTCAATCTCGGGACCTGGAATTCAAAGCAGTCAGTGAGGATGTACCACTGCACTTGGAGGCAGCATTTCCTGAACATCTTGAGGATGTTAGACAGCTTACTTGTAGCCCAGGAGAAATAAAAAGAAGGAAAAGGCCACAGCCAGACACCCAGCTTACTGGTGCCTTGGAGAGTTACTTTCCATGTGTGGAGCCCAAAGGAAGAGGATTCCGATTCAAAATTAATTTTCATCCATCTGGGCTGCAACCTGCATTTCTAACATAAGCCAAAGGGCCTGTGAAAATTTTCTGCAGTAGGTGCCAGGTACACTGTTTCTACAGGCTAATAAATCCACTGGATTGCAGAGGGGGTTCCTACATGAGAGGTAAAGAGGAGAAGTTAATTCTTGATCACTTAGGAAGTTGTTTTCATGGATGACTATTTTTTTTTTCTTTTACAGCTCTGACACACAACTTATTTTTGTGGTCTAGTGCAGTTTTGGAGCAGGTGTGGAGAGGAGTATAGTTGTATTAAAAGACTGTAATATTAAAAAGATTATTTTAAAATATTAAAGACTGTATATTAAAAGATATAGCAGCAGGGAAATTCTAAAACACGCTGGAGATGATGCCACCCTAAGGAAACGCCAAATCGTTCCAGACCCAGACAACTGTCAGGAACAGGAATAAATTAGAATTTAAGTGCATTATATATCATCCCAGTCACATGGAAGTCTCAGTCAAGGCAGCAGGATTTTCCCCTGTGCATTTGGATGCTTGAACAGAGAAAAAAATTCACTTTGCCTTTAAATTTCTCCATAAATACATCTTTTAAGTCTTTGAGCACAGTGTTTAACAGCCTTCCTACTCAACAAAACCCAAGAAATCTCCTTGTTTTTCACCTGTGTACCTAAAACCTGAGGTTCCCAGCATCTCTAGTCCTCTTTAATGGGGAGAGGTGTGGCACTGAGCCTTACACACCTTACTCTCCACAACCACTCTCTCCCATTCCACCTACAATTATCAGCCTATGCTCCTTGGGGGAAGATGAGATTTCTTGATAAGATTTTCTCAAAAATCTTTTGGATTGTCTGCTAGTTTTAACTTGGGATACATAGTATCATCCCTTACCTGGATACACTCATTTCTTCACAGCATCCCTGGAGATAGATACTTCAGCCACTGGCATTTGGACTTTCAGACAACTCGCAGGCCCAGACAGAATTGAAAATGTCTGTAAAGTGAACTTAAGCTTCTGGCCCTCACTTTCTTTTTATTATATAGAATTAGTTCTGTAGGTCTACAGAACACAGCTGAAAATTTGGAGCTGAAATATTTGATGTATATCACTTTACATTTTCTTGTCTATCCTTTGCACGTTAGTGTCTTCTCTGATATTTATCAAAAATAATGCTTTTTGCCTTGGCTAATTAAGGGCTGTGAGAAGGACATGAGGTTCTGTATATGCACTGACAAGTGCAAATGGAAGCACAGGGCCTCACACCAAGGTTTCACCATAGAAACACCTGCATGATTTGCTGTTGAACTCTGCCTGACAGCCCAGCCCTGATCCCTCAGTGCAGCACAAACTGTGGGGTCACCATGTAAGGTGAGACTCATACTTACTTCTGTTGTCTATCTGATGTTTAAATGGCCTGCTCTGTCCCAAAGCAAAGCTGAGTGACATCAAGAGCATCAGGACGTAGACAGTGACCAGCTTGAAGTGGTTTGGTGACCACTGGGCACGTGGTGTCCAGGAGATTGGATGCCACATGACAGAGCAGTGGTGGGAAGGCTGTAAGGAGAAGAGTGAACATGGGGAACACATGTGGGTTAAAACTCTTGAGATGAGGGAACGCATCAACTGTAATGGTACATTCCTGCCCATCAGATCCATTTCATGGCTTTAAGTTCTGTGGAACACTGATGCTGAGGATGTCCTGGGCATTTTTGTTTGAAGGCAAAGGCTATGAAGTGGGCTGTCTACTGAGATAAAAACTGGAGACCTTTTCTCTCCAGCAGTGAAAGCCTTTAAAAGACACTCGAGTCCTGGCCCTGAGTTCACTGCTGACTCTGTATGGTTCTCTGTATGACCATAAGCATTGGCCACCAAAGTGTTTTACCACAGCATCCCTTCCTTGCTTGTAAAACGTGTCTAACATTTGTGTTTTACACACTCTTTTTACAACTGAATGTATTTCAGTATGAATGTCAATGCTCCTCCTGTGCCATCACACCCTTTTTTTGCCAGTGTGCAAAATTCCGATTTCCAGTTACAGTTTCCACTGGTAGATGTCCCAGTCCTGTAAATGCACCCAGATGCAACAGAATGAGAAATCCCTCCCAATTCCCACAGGATAGGCTGGGCAGAACAGAAGGTGCTGAGCTGGGAAAATTGCATCCAGGAAGGGGAGGGAGCCAGGCTCTGGTTACCACCTTCTCTGGCATTTTGTACAAGCTTCCTTACAGCAGCTCTCCCAGCTGTCATGCCAGGATAGTCTGTCTTGTGGCATGCAAGGTCTGTCTCTACATTTGACATCCTGGAGCCTCTGCCTATAGAGCAGGAGCCTATTTCCTTAAGCATCATGTAAGTGATGTAGATATACAGGGACAGAGGCTGTAGGAAATCCTCTCAGCTGTGCCAACACAGAGGCTTTTCTTTGCGTATACGTGGAAATTTTCCCCAGTTGCTGCCAAAATCTTAGCCTGCCTTCAGTACAGGCAGAGGAGGAATGAAAATCTTTGATGCAAGATGCTCCCAAACACACTAAACAGGCAACACAGCAAAAACACATGAAGAAGTTGGTTTGTCTTTCACTAAAATGCAGTCAAAAGCTCCTTCACCCCTAGTATTCAGTGAAAGTTTCTCAAGGGCTTTTTCCCACACTGACAGTTGCTTACCAGGCAGCTTAGAGGAAAGTGATTTAAACTCATGATTTCAGAACTCCAAATTAACTTTTTCTAACTTGAATATCTCATGACAATCTCATGACAATCAGGACTAAATTATCTTAGCATGAAGAACCACATGGAGTGAATTCTGCCTTCAGTTTCAGCTGGGGTACCTCTCCTGTTGCTCCATTTTTAGCAAAACCTTAGGTTCAGCGAGACAAAAAGAAGGTGTTTTGAGACATCTCTGTGTTGTGTTTACAGGGCTGCTGACAGGTTTTCTGGGTTACTTGCTCTATGGCTTCGTGCCTTTGTGGTTTTTTGGGAACTGAGTTACAGAAAGGAAGAGCTTGCCTTGAGTGCATTTTTGATGAAAGACAAAAATACAGGGAAAAGCTTTTAGCACACACTTTTTCCTAAGCACTGCTGTGTCTCAGTCCCCACCAGCTGGTCCTGTGCCTGGATCAGCCACTGCAGCCACTTTCTGCAGCACTGATATGTATTGAACTTTTTGTTCATACCCTTGTCCTGGCTAGGGTTGGCTAGGGGAGGAACATCGCTCCCACTGCTCCTCAGTAAGTAACATGCCACCCCAAAATAATCAGGGGGCTCAGCATCTCTAATCGTCCCTAATTTTTCCTACACCTAATTGTCTCATCACTGTTTATATGGGAAGAAACAGAGACTGAGGTACTGCCACAAACTTGACCCTGAGTATTCCAACACCCATCTCCATCTTGTCACTAAGCAAAAAGCCTGGTTACCCATGCACAGTCCTTTCAAGAGTCATGTGGCTGAGATCGTCTGTGATCTCCTCAGGTCCAGACCTGCAGCTTTCTTCCAAAAGGAAAACAGGAAAAAAAACAAGACCTCACACAGTCAAGCTGTGTGCCTCCATTTTCAATTACTAAATAAACATGAAAATTTTAAAAACTGACTAGTTGCAAAAAAACTTGACACAATTAAAAGTTTCAGTAACAATTTTGCTCCTGGAGCTCAGCAAAATTCAGTGCCACTGTCATTTGATCAACTTGCCACTTCTGCTTGGTGCCCAAGCAGAGTTTTAAAATTTTGGCTGAGCAACATCTGTGACAGCAGTCTGGCAACTTTAATTTACCAGAGAGGGGAAAGTTAAAGCCACAAATGAAGTCACAGTGAAGCAGCAGTATCACAGCTTGCCATGGGTCTGCCTCACGAGGAGTCGAAGACCAGCCTCGCTCTCCGTCTGGGCACACAGGGGCCATTATCAGACCAAACTAAAGCTCTACTGTGGATCCATCAGATGTAACCCTACCACGGTTGTCCTCGGAAGACAAGGTGCTATTAACTCTTTACACCCTAAACCAGCATCTTCGTTGAGATCAGCGGCTGTGTACACCCCCTGCGATGCAAACGTGACAAGCTTTCCTGTTCGAAAGCAGCGCTGGAAGCACCACCGAGGGGTAAGACCCCAGGCGAGCACAGGCCCAGGACCAGGCTCGTTTCAGCGCCGAGAGGCAGCAGAGGTGCAGGGCTGTGCTGCGGAGTCCTGCCTGTGCTCTCCCTGCAGGGCACGGCACTGCCCGCGGGGTCAGCCACCCTGCCTCGCCACGGTCTGCTTCGCTAACAAAAACTGGGCAAAAGTTACCGAGCACAAGGCACAGCTCTGTGTGTTAACGTTTTGGGCTAAAGCCCAAAAAGAAGAGAGGAAATTCAGCAAGGAAGAGCCTGGATAAGCGCTGAAGCAGATAGGGGAAGGCACTCACCTGCGTGCACCAAAGCTGCTTCTCAGGTAGTCGCTGCTCCAAGCAGAAGCAGGGCAGCTGATGGGGGCATGTGCCTTTTATACTGGAGGGAAGTGGACTTGAAGCAGGGAGGGGGAGTCAAGAGGTGGGCCAGCAGGACGTCAGCAGCACTAGTAAGCAGGATTTAAATTTACAAAAGGAGGGGTAGGAGAATGGAGGCTCTATTAGAAAGCCATTGATCAGGGCAGGGAGCAGGAGTTGACGGCGG